>VDFB02000015.1:192999814-193020675 GCA_007258455.2 Sequoia sempervirens | reverse complement strand
ATTTTGTATTTTATTTAAATTTCTTTATGAGATCGTCGACGTCCGTACCTGTGAGAAAGGACGAATTTTTAATTCTTATAAAAAAAAAAATTATAAAAGAAATTTTATTAAAAAAATAAATAAAGGAATTAAAGTTTTTATGGGGAGGAAGAAGGGACGGTAGTGCCGTACCCTTCCCCCTACCCATTGGAGCCCGCGAACTGCACAGCAGTCCACACGGACTACTATGCGCAACAATCCGTATGGACTGCTGCACAGTCCCCATACGGCAGCCCCACTTGGTTTGTTTTGGTTTTAAAATTATATATATATATATGTATTATATTTTGTTTTTTTTTTTAATTTTAATTATTGTTAAATAAAAAATATTATTATTTGTTTTAAAAATTTATTGTGTTATTTTATTTATATATATATATGGAGAGGATGAGATGAAAGAATAAATAGAGGAATGAAGAGAGAGTAGGGGAATGGAATGGATGGAAATAAAATAAAATGAAATAAAGTATTATGGGAAATGATTTTTTTTTATCCTTGAACATTAATTATTTCAAAATTTCATGTCATAATTAGTGTGAGATTGTATGATAAAATGAAAGGTTGATTATGTGGTTTGGAACCTAAAATCCTAGGAAATTGGTTATTTTGTCATTTTGTTATTTTTGGATTTTATTTTATGTTGGATTATTGTAAAACTTGGTCTTCTCTAGAGGCATGCTTTATATACTTGGTAGTTTTTTCTTGTTCTATTGTGCCCAGAATGTTCCTGATTTTAGTACTACTATGTTTTGGAAGGGTTGTACGAAATTGTTGAGATTTTTGGTTATGAGTTGTCGCGAGATGGGTAATGCCTCGCATGTTCTTGTTTTGAGTATTATGCTCTATATGTTATAGTACAACCCTTGCATAGTTTTAATTTATGTTAGGGGTCTCTAGCGAGAGTGGCTCTTCATGGGGGTCGACGCCTCGGGTAATAGGAAGTGCACATGATAACCCACGTAAGAGTAGTATAACAAGTGATAACCTAAAAATAGAACTTACGGGGATGGGTAGTAAAACACAGAAGATAATAAATATTGGATACCTCGTCTATGCATTAGGGCTATCGTAGACGAATGATAGACTGAGAAGGTTGTGGTCGGAAAAGTCATAGTCTCGTCTTCATGAGAGGTTATCGACTCCACATGAGCTACCCTATGGTGTCCGCGCCTCATGTAGGAGGAAGAGCCAGGAGATCCATAGATGGGTGTCAGTGCCTCAAGTTGGAGGAAGGGCCAGGAGATCCCATGAGAGCTATGTGATGACACTATTCACTAGACACCTATTTTCCTTGTTGCTTATTGCCTCTGGAAATGTATTTTGGATGTTGTTTCAGATTCTTTTGAAGTTGGTTTATAAATATTCTTGTGTGACTTGTTTAATTGTGATGAGTTTCATAGCTTTATCTTATTATGTGGATTCGTGAACGTTGTTGATTATGTCATTGTAAACCTTGAGTTTGTATTTGTAATTGTACTATGTTGTGTAATTGTACTATGTTGTTCAAGGAGTCGGTTTGACAATCATGGTCAAGTTAACTTCCTTGTCACCTCTGGGCACGGGGGGTGAGTTATTTATAATTCACATGGTTTGGTGGAACGTGCTCCGCACCCATTGGGTTCCCCATCAACATCCTTTGTTCGCAGCATTCCTTCAGTTGGAGGTTGTTCCAGTGGATCACTTGTAATTTTGATATTATTGTACTTTGTATCATCCCACTTGTATGGGAAATTTATTGTAACTCATTATTGAGAACATGTAATCTTATGTTTAAATGATGATGTAATAGTTAGGATCCTTTGTAACATTAATGTATGAGATTCTATATGATTGTAATATGGGATGTAGTGATACTTACACTCTTGATTTGTGGATGTACTTTTATTAATGATTATTGTAATATAATTGGTTAATTTGTTTAATAATTATCTTTTATTTTTGTTTTAGTTGTGTTGCGATGTGACCTCGCGTGCCCCAGAGAATGTAACGTTAAGTTGTTAATGTGAAATGTAAATGTAATTAATGTTCGGATGCATGGTTACTTTATGTTAATTAAAAAAAAAAAATGTTTGCAATGTTGTTCTCTAGAGTTTGCACGACGGGCGTTAAAACTTGGTATCAGAGCCAAGGTTGCAAACACTAGGGTCTCTGGGTAGTTGAGTCAATTATGCAACCTTGCATTTGACTCTTGTGCTCACTTGTACCTTTATTTTGTGTGTGCTTACTTTATTTTATTTAATGGCTTCCAGGAGTAAGCCATGTCCTAAGGGGGGAGGATGTAATACCCCCATGTTACTGATATTATTTGCTCTATTTTTTTACTCTTATGTGTTAGTGTGATATTGGTTTATGGTGGTGATTAGTTCACCAACTTGGTGTGTGAAGATGTGTCCCATATTAGGGAATCTTATTTTCTTTTGTTTACCGACTTCCAGGAGTAAGCCAAATTTATGGGGGGAGGATGCAATACCCCTCCTATTACTATTTAGACTTCTTTCTTTCTATGCTTTGGTTTGATACTTCGTCACTGTGATTGTACTCCTTACTGTTTGGTTTGGTGGTTTAGTTAGTAGAATTTGGTGTTATGCTTATACATTTGAGGACATGGTTATTGATATGATATTGTGGTTGGTGATGTTAGTTTTATTTCAGTAACATTGCGATGCATTAAATTAGTAAATTATGTTATGATGTGATTTGTTAGTTTAGAAATGTACTCTCATCATTTGTATTATAATTGTTAGAATAGATGTGATGAAAGGATAGGGTAGCATCACTCATTCGCGAGTGCCATACTACACTGCAATTCCTTCTCACAATGTAATGCCTTGATTATATATATATATGTACATGTAGACAACCTCGTTTGTATGCAGGATTTGCAGGTACAGAGTCTCGATCCCACCTGCTTCGGCAGTACAGGACAAGCACGAATAGCCCAATGGTTAAATGTTGAAATAGAGGTGACAATGAAGTCACCCCGTCCCATGATGTTAGACCATCTTGTTTGAATGGTATTGTGCATTCTTGTAATTGTTGTTTCTGTATTTATTATTGTGGTTTTTGTAGTGCCTTGTTCGTAGGTTATTGATGTTGGTATTTTATAAGTTGCGATTGATTTAATTAAATGATGGTAATAATTGTTTATTATAATGTTAGATTAAATTGTATTTAAATATTTAAATGTTTTATTTATTTTATAAAAAGACAAGTGTTTTTTTTTTTAATGAGGGGAATGTCGGGTGCAGCACGGCCCCCCATATAACCCCCCACCACCGGTAAACTTTTTACCGTGACCGGAAGTGCTGGTGGGACACACCAACCGGTACCACGGGAGCGCCGGAGAGTCGAACCCATGGTGGGCACCCTGCTACAGGGAACACCTTAACCAACTGAGCTAGGACCGGCACCCCAAAAAGTCATGTGTTTTATTAAATGATAATTAATATATTAAATTGTGTTATATTATGTTAATTAATTATCTGGTTGAGGATAATTATTAAAATAAATTATTTAAATTAATTAGATAATGTGCTTTGCAAATAAAGTTGTAAAAATAGAAATTAAAACAAAAAGTATTGAAGAATAGAAAAATAAATAAATAAAAGAATAGAAAAAGATGAAAGAACGAATGTGATTTGAGGTGTGACTGAAGAGCTTTCTTTTAAAGATATAATTTCTTGTATTTTGGATTTTTAGAGCTTTTGGAATGCAAGAGCACTATCTTTTATTTAATTAAAAATTTTGTGAGTTTTCACACACATAGAGAGGATTATTGAGACAGAAGTTGCACAAGATAATTGTTATGTATTTTTAATCTTCTGAAGTTTTGGGAAAAAGATTTTTCCATTCTTTTGCTTGAAATATTTTGGATAGAGTCTTTTGAATAAAGGTTGAGATTTGAATTCGAGCACGGTGTTCTGGAGGGGAGCTTTCAAAGCCAAAATGAGAAGCTCGTCATAGGGGCCATCGGGAACAAGCAAACATCATCAGATTCTCAAATAAGCACAGGACTCGAGGTTCCCTTCTCCACCTTTGATTTCTCTGAATCTGCAAAAGAAATAGGAAATTATGTCTTGAATGAATTTGTGTTGCAAAAGAAACATCTGGCTGAGAATTAGGTAAATATAATATTCTGTGAAAGAGAACAAAAATCTTGGAAATTAGATTTTAAGGAATAGCAAATTGTATGGTGAAAATCCAATTGATTTGAAAAAATTTGTGTGTTTCCCATCTGGTTGTTTAAATTTATCATGGTTTTTTCTTTAAAAACTATCCAACTTGATTGTGTTCGAATTAGAGAAAAATTTAAATAAATATGATTTCCTTTGAAGCAATAGATTTGAAGTTTTAAGTATAAATATTATTTATATATATATATATATACAATTGTGTAGTCTGCCTGTAAACCCTTCTGTTGGTGAATTCTGGAAAAAGAAAATATATATAAATTGTAGTGCTTTTATATATATATATATATGTATATATATATTATATATTGAATATACTTTACGGGATCTTGTATTTTGTATTTTATTTAAATTTCTTTCCGAGATTGTTGGCATCTGTACCTGTGAGAAAGGACAGATTTTTAATTCTTATAAAAAATAAAATTTATAAAAGAAATTTTATTAAATTTTTTTTTCAAGGAATTAAAGCTTTTATGGGGAGGAAGAAGGGATGGTAGTGTCGTACCCTTCCCCCTACCCATTTGAGGCCATGGACTGCACAACAGTCCACACGGACTGCCGTGCGCAACAATCTGTATGGACTGCTGCGTACAACAAGCCGTGGGGATTAATACGCAATACCCATACGAAAGCCCCACTTGGTTTGTTTTGGTTTTAAAATTATATATATATATATTTATATATATATATATGTATTATATTTTTTTTTTTTTGAAATTTTAATTATTGTTAAATAAATATATATTATTATTTGTTTTAAAAATTTATTGTGTATTATATATATATATATATATATATATATATATATATATATATATATATATATATATATATATTTATATATAGGATGAGTATTTATGAAGTGATTTGTGTAGTGTTTAAATTGTGCAATTCGATTTCATGGATTATTGTAAAAAGAAAATAAAATGAAATAAAGTATTATGGGAAATGAATTTTTTTTATCCTCGAACATTTATTATTTCAAAATTTCATGTCGGAATTAGTGTGAGATTGTATGATAAAATGAAAGACCTTGATTATGTGGTTTGGAACCTGAAATCCTATGAAATTGGTTATTTTGTCGTTTTGTTATTTTTGGCTTTTATTCGTTGTGGGAACCCTATTGTAATTGTAAGCCCTATGTTGGATTATTGTGAAACTTGGTCTTCTCCAGAGGCATGCTTTATATCCTTGGTAGTTTTTTCATGTTCTGTTGTGCCCGAAATGTTCCTGATTTTAGTACTACTATGTTTTGGAAGGGTTGTACGAAATTGTTGAGATTTTTGGTGATGAGTTGTCGCGAGATGGGTAATGCCTCGCATGTTCTTGTTTTGAGTATTATGCTCTATATGTTATAGTACAAACCTTGCCTAGTTTTAATTTATGTTAGGAGTCTCTAGGGAGAGTGGCTCTTCATGGGGGTTGTGCCTCAGGTAAGAGGAAGTGCATAGGATAACCCACGTAAGAGTAGTATAACAAGTGATAACCTAAAAATAGAACTTAGGGGGATGGGTAGTAAAACACAGAAGATAATAAATATTGGATACCTCGTCTATGCATTAGGGCTATCATAGACTAATGATAGACTGAGAAGGCCGTGGTCGGCAAAGTCGTAATCTCGTCTTTATGAGAGGTTATCGACTCCACATGAAATACCCTATGGTGTCGGTGCCTCAAGTAGGAGGAAGAGCCAGGAAATCCATAGATGGGTGCAGGCGCCTCAAGTTGGAGGAAGGGCCAGGAGATCCCATGAGAGCTATGCGATGACACTCTCCACTAGACACCCATTTTCCTTGTTGCTTATTGCCTCTGGAAATGTATTTTGGATGTCGTATCAGTTCTTCTGGTAATTGCATTCTATATGTTGTTTCAGATTCTTTTGAAGTTGGTTTATGAATGTTCTTGTGTGACTTGTTTAATTGTTATTGCTTTGATTAATTGTGTTGAGTTTCATGGCTTTATCTTATTATGTGGATTCATGAACGTTGTTGATTATGTCATTGTAAACCTTGAGTTTGTATTTGTAATTGTACTATGTTGTTCATTGAGTCAGTTTGACAATCATGGTCGAGTTAACTTCTTTGTCACCTCTGAGCATGCGGGGTGAGTTATTTATAATTCACATGGTTGGGTGGAACGTGCTCCGCACCCATTGGGTTCCCCATCAACATCCATTGTTCATAGCATTCCTTCAGTTGGAGGTTGTTCCAGTGGATCACTTGTAATTTTTATATTATTGTATTTTGTATCATCCCACTTGTATGGGAAATTTATTGTAACTCATTATTGAGAACATGTAATCTTATGTTTAAATGATGATGTAATAGTTAGGATCCTTTGTAACATTAATGTGTGAGATTCTATATGATTGTAATATGGGATGTAGTGATACTTACACTCTTGGTTTGTGGATGTACTTTTATTAATGATTATTGTAATATAATTGGTTAAGTTGTTTAATAATTATCTTTTATTTTTGTTTTAGTTGTGTTGCGATGTGACCTCGCATGTCCCAGAGAATGTAACGTTAAGTTGTTAATGTGCAATGTAAGTGTAATTAATGTTCGGATGCATGGTTACTTTATGTTATTTAAAAAAAAAAAATTGTTCGCAATGTTGTTCTCTAGGGTTTGCATGACGGGCGTTACAACTTGGTATTAGAGCCAAGGTTGCAAACACTAGGGTCTCTGGGTAGTTGAGTCAATTATGCAACCTTGCGTTTGACTCTTGTGCTCACTTGTATCTTTATTTTGTGTGTGCTTACTTTATTTTATTTAATGGCTTCTAGGAGTAAGCCATGTCGTAAGGGGGGAGGATGTAATACCCCCATGTTACTGATATTCTTTGCTACTATTTTTTTACTCTTATGTGTTAGTGTGATATTGGTTTGTGGTGGTGATTAGTTCACCTACTTGGTGTGTGAAGATGTCTCCCGTATTAGGGAATCTTATTTTCTTTTGTTTACCGGCTTCCAAGAATAAGCCGAATTTATGGGAGGGAGGATGTAATACCACTCCTGTTACTATTTAGACTTGTTTCTTTCTATGCTTTGGTTTGATACTTCGTCACTGTGATTGTACTCCTTCTTGTTTGGTTTGGTGGTTTAGTTAGTAGACTTTGGCGTTATGCTTATACATTTGAGGACATGGTTAGTGATATGATATTGTGGTTGGTGATGTTAGTTTGATTTCAGTAACATTGTGATGCATTAAATTAGTAAATTATGTTATGATGTGATTTGTTAGTTTAGAAATGTACTCTCATCATTTGTATTATAATTGTTAGAATAGATGTGATGAAAGGACAAGGTAGCATCACTCATTCGCGAGTGCCTTGCTACACTGTAATTCCTTCTCACAATGTAATGCCTTGATTATATATATATATATATATGTACATGTACACGACCTCGTTTGTATGTAGGATTTGCAGTTACAGAGTCTCGATTCCACCTGCTTCGGTAGGACAAGGCTAGCACCAATAGCCCAATGGTTAAATGTTGAAACAGAGGTGACAATGAAGTCACCCCATCCCATGATGTCAGACTATCTTATTTGAATGGTATTGTGCGTTCTTGTAGTTGTCGTTTCTGTATTTATTATTGTGGTTTGTGTAGTGCCTTGTTCATAGGTTATTGATGTTTGTATTTTATAAGTTGCAATCGATTTAATTAAATGATGGTAATAATTGTTTATTATAATTTAGATTAAATTATATTTAAATATTTAAATGTTTTATTTATTTTATAAAAATACATGTGTTCTATTAAATGATAATTAATATATTAAATTGTGTTATATTATTTTAATTAATTATTTGGTTGAGGATAATTATTAAAATAAATTATTTAAATTAATTAGATAATGTGCTTTGCAAATAAAGTTGTAAAAATAGAAATTAAAACAAAAAGTATTGAAGAATAGAAAAATAAATAAATAAAAGAATAGAAAAAGATGAAAGAAAGAATGTGATTTGAGGTGTGACTGAAAAGCTTGCTTTTAAAGATATAATTTCTTTTATTTTGGATTTTTAGAGCTTTTGGAATGCAAGAGCACTATCTTTTATTTAATTAAAAATTTTGTGAGTTTTCACACAGACAGAGAGGATTATTGAGACAAAAGTTGCACAAGATAATTGTTGTGTATTTTTAATCTTTTGAAGTTTTGGGAAAAGATTTTTCCATTCTTTTGCTTGAAATATTTTGGAGAGAGTCTTCTGAATAAAGGTCGAGATTCGAATTCGAGCACAGTGTTCTAGAGGGGAGATTTCGAAGTCGGAACGAGAAGCTCATCGTAGAGGCCATCGGGAACAAGCAAACATCATCAGATTCTCAAATAAGCGCAAGACTCCAGGTTCCCTTCTCCACCTTTGATTTCTCTGAATCTACAAAAGAAATAGGAAATTGTGTCTTGAATGAATCTATATTGCAAAAGAAACATCTGGCTGAGATTTAGTTAAATATAATATTATGTGAAAGAGAACGAAAATCTTGGAAATTAGATTTTAAGGAATAGCAAATCATATGGAGAAAATCCAGTTGATTTGAAAACATTTGTGTTTTTCCCATCTGGTTGTTTAAATTTATCATGTTTTTTTCTTTAAAAATTATCCAACTTGATTGTGTTCAAATTAGAGATAAATAAATAAATATGATTTCCTTTGAAGCAATAGATTTGAAGTTTTATAAATAAGTATAAATATTATATATATATATATATATACGATTGTGTAGTATGCCTGTAAACCCTTCTGTTGGTGAATTTTGGAAAAAGAAAATATATATAAATTGTAGTGCTTTTATATATATATATGTATATATATATATTTTTTATATATTTAATATACTTTACTGAATTTCGTATTTTGTATTTTATTTAAATTTCTTTCTGAGATCGTCAGCCTCCGTACCTGTGAGAAAGGATGGATTTTTAATTCTTATAAAAAATAAAATTTATAAAAGAAATTTTATTAAAATAAAATTTAAAGGAATCAAAGTTTTTATGGGGAGGAAGAAGGGACGGTAGTGTCGTACCCTTCCCCCTACCCATTGGAGGTCGCTGACTGCACAACAATCCACATGGACTGCCATACAGCAGGTCATGGGGACTACTGCGCAGTCCCCATATGGTAGCCCCACTTGGTTTGTTTTGGTTTTAAAATTATATATATATATATATATATATATATATATATATGTATTATATTTTGTTTTTTTTGAAATTTTAATTATTGTTAAATAAAATATACTATTATTTGTTTTAAAAATTTATTGTGTTATTTTATATATATATATATTTATCTATAGGATATGTATTTATGAAGTGATTCATGTAACGTTTAAATTGTGCAATTCGATTTCATGGATTATTGTAAAAATAAAATAAAATGAAATAAAGTATTATGGGAAACGATTTTTTTTTATCCTTGAATATTTATTATTTCAAAACTTCATGTTGGAATTAGTGTGAGATTGTATGATAAAATGAAAGGTTGATTATGTGGTTTGGAACCTGAAATCCTATGAAATTGGTTATTTTGTTGTTTTATTATTTTTGGCTTTTATTCGTTGTGGGAACCCTGGTGTAATTGTAAGCCCTATGTTGGATTATTGTGAAACTTGGTCTTCTCCAGAGGCATGCTTTATATCCTTGGTATTTTTTTCTTGTTCTATTGTGCCCGAAATGTTCCTGATTTTAGTACTACTATGTTTTGGAAGGGTTGTACGAAATTGTTGAGATTTTTGGTGATGAGTTGTTGCGAGATGGGTAATGCCTCGCATGTTCTTGTTTTGAGTATTATGCTCTATATGTTATAGTACAAACCTTGCCTAGTTTTAATTTATGTTAGGAGTCTCTAGGGAGAGTGGCTCTTCGTGGGGGCTTGCGCCTCGGGTAAGAGGAAGTGCATAGGATAACCCACGTAAGAGTAGTATAACAAGTGATAACCTAAAAATAGAACTTAGGGGGATGGGTAGTAAAACACAGAAGATAATAAATATTGGATACCTCGTCTATGCATTAGGGCTATCATAGACTAATGATAGACTGAGAAGGCCGTGGTTGGCAAAGTCGTAATCTCGTCTTTATGAGAGGTTATCGACTCCACATGAAATACCCTATGGTGTCGGTGCCTCAAGTAGGAGGAAGAGCCAGGAAATCCATAGATGGGTGCAGGTGCCTCAAGTTGGAGGAAGGGCCAGGAGATCCCATGAGAGCTATGCGATGACACTCTCCACTAGACACCCATTTTTCTTGTTGCTTATTGCCTCTGGAAATGTATTTTGGATGTCATATCAGTTCTTCTGGTAATTGCATTCTATATGTTGTTTCAGATTCTTTTGAAGTTGGTTTATGAATGTTCTTGTGTGACTTGTTTAATTGTTATTGCTTTGATTAATTGTGTTGAGTTTCATGGCTTTATCTTATTATGTGGATTCATGAACGTTGCTGATTATGTCATTGTAAACCTTGAGTTTGTATTTGTAATTGTACTATGTTGTTCATAGAGTCAGTTTGACAATCATGTTTGAGTTAAATTCCTTGTCACCTCTGAGCACGGGGGGTGAGTTATTTATAATTCACATGGTTGGGTGGAACATGCTCCGCACCCGTTGGGTTCCCCATTAGCATCCTTTGTTCGCAACATTCCTTCAGTTGGAGGTTGTTCTAGTGGATCACTTGTAATTTTGATATTATTGTACTTTGTATCATCCCACTTGTATGGGAAATTTATTGTAACTCATTATTGAGAACATGTAATCTTATATTTAAATGATGATGTAATAGTTAGGATCCTTTGTAACATTAATGTATGAGAGTCTATATGATTGTAATATGGGATGTAGTGATACTTACACTCTTGGTTTGTGGATGTACTTTTATTAATGATTATTGTAATATAATTGGTTAAGTTGTTTAATAATTATCTTTTATTTTTGTTTTAGTTGTGTTGCGATGTGACCTCGCGTGCGCCAGAGAATGTAACATTAAGTTGTTAATTTGCAATGTAAATGTAATTAATGTTCGGATGCATGGTTACTTTATGTTTTTTTTTTAAAAACAAATTGTTTGCAATGTTGTTCTCTGGGGTTTGCATGACGGGTGTTATAGGCCCCCCTTTTATTGATCAAATCGTTTGTTTTGTAGTTGTTTCAAGATCGGTTCGAACATTCGAGAATCAAGACGATGGGTGGGAGAGGTAGTGTTAATCAAATCAGTAACTATAGAACCCCATATAATTGTAGGGCGAGTAATTAATTCGAGAACTGTTCGGGAAAATGTCTCAAGTAAATGTGGTCTCATTTAATTTCAGCCTTGTCATTAATGTAAAATATCATGATATTCTAGTTATGCACAACAAAAATTATCTGATAATTCTCATTTTCCATTTATTAATAAATGGGATATTTCAAAACATGCCAATGTTTTGACCTAGATCTATTTAAATACAACTTAGAACATTCAACAACACTTGTAAGAAAAAGTAAAAAATGATACTCTTTGTAAAATTTATAGATTGTAATTTCCTTCTAGGTAAGTGCAAGAAGTTGGGTCCACATTAAGGGAAAGTGTCATTTTTCAGCTTTAAAATAGGTACCAATTCATTTTTTTAGAATAGGTATCCATTTTAAAGTTCATTACTCATTCCAAATAGCTTGAAACTCACAATACATACATTTTTAATTTAGATTTAGGCTCAAAAAATGCATGGTAACCCAACGCTTAACCTTGGATGTACAAGTACAAGGTCATGGCAATTTTAAGGGAAAAAACTAACTTTGGCAATGTAGTTGATGAGGTTTTTGTCAAAATTATTTTATAAAATTAAAACCCATTATAAATGACAATGCCTAGTTTTCAAATATGTAAAAAAATATATGATTGAATTAGTTTTTATATTTTTTAATTAATTTATGATGAAACTGGTCCATAAACTTGAAATCTCAAGTTTTCATATTTTTTTAATAACTTTTAATTTATTATCTTTCTTGTTAAAAAATTACATGAAATCAACCTATAAATGATTATATACATAATGAAAAAAATAAAATTCAAAATATGATAAGTTTAGGTCAATTTATGGTGTCTGTACACAAGGTTTTTAAAAACTAGCTATTAAGGCCAATAAAAAATTAATTAAAAATGTTAAGAAAAATACTAAAATATCCTAATCAATCTTCATTATAATACACATCTTTCCCCAAAAGGAATTAGAAAAATACTCTTATTTGGGTCAAATTATGGTGTCTATACACGTGCATGGTATAGTCCTAACAAAGTGACTTTTAAAAAGTGGTTTTATACATGCATATTAAAAATTATTTTGTATCATCTGGGTATTAGAATAAATTATATATTTGAAAACTAGACTCAAAATATTAAATTTAATATTATTGAGCTTTTTAAGATTCAATGTTTAAGTGCTTCAAATTTCAAGTCCATTTGCTTGACAAATTCTAAAAATCAGGAAAAACACTTCCACATTTTGATCATTTTGTGGACCCAAATTCTTGCACTTACCCTTATCCAACCCTAATGCATTTCCATTTGTTGTGAATAGGAACAAATCTTCTAGTAATGACTTGAACTTAACAATATCCTCAACTATAAAATGTTTTGGGACAATTGAATCAGTATTCTTGGATCACATATTAGTGTTATCCCCATTTTGGGGACTTGCCTCTTAACAATATGCTTAGATGATCACACAAACCAAATTTGATAGTTCATATTACTTCCTGAATTCTAGCTTTCATCTACTGAAATGAAATCATATGAAGGTATGCTTTTAGTGAGAAAGCCACAGTTAAATGAAAATGTCCCAGGTCAACACAATCAATCCACGTATTTGTTATGGGTGATCCCTTGTATTAGTTTGTTTTTAGCCAAACTAGACCAGAACTAATTTTTTTTTCTAACTAAATCTTCACTTTTAGAGGCACCTATAGCAGCTAAACCATGAGATTTGAAGATGATGAAAACTAGTGATTTGTGACATTTTGTTTTGTAGATTCTAAATATATTTTTTTTTTTCAAAGGCTTTGGAATTAGATTGCACTTCTTTTTCCATCTCAACTGAAAACTAGTTTTTTAAAAGTAGACACCATTTTAAGGAGTGATGCTCACTTAAAATTATACAACAACTTTTTTTTTTTCATGAAGGATAAAATTCTGGCTGCTGTTTTAGATTTGTAACTATAGACACCTAAATTTGGACACTTACATTTGTCCAAATTTATCCCTTTGTCTAAATGTAAAATTACTTGCATTAATTAAGTAATATTACTGTGTATTTAATTAATGCCTAAAGTCCTCTCTAAAATCCTAAGGTATCTAGTTTAAATAATTAAATGCACCTTACCCTTTATTCCCCTTTTCCTCAAAGAATTAAATAAATAAGACATTTATTTAATTCCTCACATGTCACATCATCCATAATCCTCTTCTAATCTAGATTAGTTTAATTAATCCATGATTAGGATGTGCACACCTTTAATCAGGATTAATGTCACATCCTTCATATTTGTCCACTTGCCTCTAATCCCTTATTAACCTTCTTAATTACCTATTTGCACAATCTTAATATAATCACATGCCATCTTTGGTATGTCCCCTAAGTCAACCTTTCATAAGTGATTTCCTTTTAAAGCCTTGAACTCTTCCCCATGTGAATTACAAATTCACATTTATTCATTCAATGAATTTATCTTCCCCATGAAGGTTGTTGGAAAATTCTAAATTCCTTCATAGGTCACATCAATCACATGGGACAAGGACCTCCTTTATGAGAACCTTGTCTTATCCCCAAGGTACTCCCCAATCATGTGAATTTAAAATTCAAATTTATTCCCCCAACAACTTCTCTCATACCTATGATGATAAGAGTGGACTTTCTAAAATTCCTCACTTGTCACCATCAACCTCATATAGGGACAAAAACTTCCTTTTCGAGGAAATATTTCCCTAATCCCAAGGTACTTGCAAGTACCTCCACCTCACATGTCATCTCTCCACCTCACATGTCCTCTCTCCACATCACCTATCCTTTTGACACCTCCCCTTCCACATGGCAAGAAGGAGGGCTTGTGATTCCTCAACTCACCTCAACCCTTCATCTTTCCCATGTTGGAAAAATCCTGACCGTTTATTCCTCTAGAGCCTCTTCCCTTAAAATGGAAGATTTTGTCTCATTTTCATTGATAACTTACATTAACAATTTCAATCTTCAGCCTCAAGCACTCAACTACTACTTTGCATCCACCATTGTTAAATCCCCAAGGTCATCTTGCACTCATTTTGTTCATCTTATCACATACCCACTTGCACCATTTGAATCCTCATCACATCTAGATCATTTTTCATCAATTTTTAGATGATTTTCCATCAAGGAGCACACATTCAAGCTACATCAAAGGGCCAACCAATAAGATCAACTTTGGAAAGGTATAATCATTGTTTTATCTTTCTTTGTTTGAGTTCAACTTAGGTTAATCTTGAGGTATTGTTGTGTTTTTTTTTTCCTTGTTGCATTTATTTGTGTTTTTGCATCATTTAGGATAGTAAAAATAGCACTACATCATAGTAACTATGATATCTAGTGCTTTCATTTGGTTTCATGTAGTGTTTCATTGAATATTTTTTCCTTAATCAAGTTTTGAAGTCAAAGCAATTACAATTCAAACATAGGCAGCTTGTATACAACATAACTTTTTTTGTATGTATCATTTTTTTTTTGTTGGATCAAGGACTTCAATATCTAGTGCACTAATATTTTTCAAATTTTCTTTTGATAATCTGCTATTTTTCCACATGTGCAAAATAGAGAGCTTGATTTTTGATGAAAATCCTACATTCACAAGAAATAAAAAATAAATATAACAATAGAATTAAATTTATTTAAAATTATACTTTTTGGGAACCTTATAATAAGGACTGTACATACTTAAAAAAATAAATTTTAAATGAATTCATTTGATCCCCCAAAGGTAAATCAAAAGTGAATTGTTATCAGCATTTTCATAAGTGTAAAGGAGACTCTATTATAGGTATGGTTTAAAATTGGCGTGGTTCTATCCAAGGGGGTTTGATCTAAGGCGGTTCCATCAAACCCTCTTCAATTGGAATCCTTTAAATAGAAATTTTCAAGGCTTAAATCAGTATATTTTCTAAAAATATGTGATTTCAACAAAAATCAGGATCTCCCAGAAACTGTAAATTAGTATTGTGGGATCACCCATATACATGTGTCGTTGCTCAACCAATTTAGCTAAGGTGAGACTAAATAAATTTATAATTTTTCAAATATAGTATATATGGTATACTAATAATTTTAATTAGCATTTTAAATAAAAATATCATTTGGGGTTTTGTATTGAACCTAATTTCTTTTGCAAAAACAAGAATTTGATTGAAATTTTTCTTCCTACCCATAGTGTCCCCCCATGCTACACCCATGCAAAAACATGTGTTGCCTATATTTTTTTCTTAAAAGTAGAAATTAAGATCAATAGCATAAAGAAATGCCATCATATTATATCTTCTTTTTGTTGGGGTTGTTACATTGGTATCAAAGCCTAGAACTTGACACTAGGGCCTAGGTGCTCTCTCTTTTGTTTGGTATTAACATCCATGGGTCGTGGGAAGAAAGGAAAATGGAAAAAGGTCTCAAGAAAACAAGCCCCTCAACAAAAGAATCCAAAAGGATGGAAATTCGTTGTTACCACATGTACCATAGAAAAATGGATCATTAACATTTTCATGGTTATTTAGGTCTTTCTCTTATGATGTTTGACTTGTCTCGCTTTGATTTAATGTTGCAATATAACTTATGCATTCACATTAAGTCCTAAATATTCAAATTATGATGTATTGTGAAGGTGTTCTTAAAAATTTCTACACTTTTCTAGACTCTTTTCATTATAATTAACCTAAAAATCAACTTTTCATCACTTATCAAGTCCTATTTTAAAGTGTTGTAAAGTCTTGTAACAAGATTTCAAGCTTTTCTAGGCTTGATTTCACTATTTACACCATTCTTATGCTTTATTTGACCCTTTTATGCACTCATAAGACTTAATTAAGTGTATTTTTGAATGTAAACCCAACAAATAACATTAAATGCAAGTTAATTCCTGACACCCACTTACAAGCCCAAGGTGGGACCCATTCGCCATGGGTGGGGAATGAGTCCCTTTTGGCTCCAAAATCAAAATAATTCAAATTTTATTTTGGGTTTTTATTTAAAAATACCTTATGTCCGCCTATGATGAGGTATTATTGGGTTATTAGGGCATACGTGTATATAAATACATTTTTTTTTCTTCGTTGTACAATCCTCCCTAATCATCAAATTCACTTGCATTCATTCAACATCAATTAGCTTTCATCAAGCATTCATCAAGCATTTTGGAGTAGCCATTGACATATCTTCAAATTTCTTCAACAAGGTTGTGGTGAGTTTAGGACATTTGCATGTTTTTTATTCATCATTCCTTGTTCATTTCATTTAATTTCTTCATTAAGGGTTTGATTACCAAAGTGGGATTTGACCAAGGAAAATCCCTATACTCTAACCCTTAACCATTTTTCCCCTTTTGCATGTGTGTTTGCAAACTTTTGTCTATAGATTTGTCAAGAAATTAGGTATTGAAAGGTGGTCCACAAGTCAATAAAGTGTTTCAAGTCAACTAAACCCTATTTCAAGCTTGGAGACAACCTATAGTCTGTTTTCTGTAGATTTGACTCCATCAACCCGACAAGAAGACAAGTGCATATCTAGAGCTACATAATTGACCTTTGATTTCATAGAATTTTGGAGGAGGACTGATTTTCCATCAGTGGAAAATGATTCATGGTGAATAAGTCCCACCTTAAGGATGAAAAAGGTGATTTTGTTAGATTCTAGTTCCCGACAGTCATAAACCTATTTCAAGAGATTTTACCAATAGGAAGATTGATTCTCCATAAGTAGTGAATGAGTCCCACTAGTCATTAATAGTGCTTTTTCCAGCATTCCAGAATCTTCTCAAGTCTGCAATCTTTTTCCAGGTGCACTCCTTTCATTCTCTTTCATTTCCAAGTTCATTTATTCATGTTTTAGTTCATTCTTGCAAACCTCACTATGTTTTCAAAGATTGCATTTTACATCAGTTTTGCATTAATAATCAGCCAATTACATAATTTAGTTGCATCTACATCATTTCATTTAGTCTTAATTACTTCATACAATCCTCTATTTGAGTGAACCATCACAATTTTGGGTTTTTATCTCTCTCCTTTTAGGTGAGATCTTAAGAGTGCAAGAGAAGTACATAAAACAAACAAAATTGTTGGTTCATTTTTGGTGAACTTGCATATTGAACACTTTATCTTTTTGATTTCAATTGCATCTTGCATCCTAGGTTTCCTTTGCATCAACATTCAATTAGGTTTTGTTTAGTTTCTGCATCCTAGGGTTTCTCAAATTGCATCAGTGAAAGACTCATATAGACTTCATTTTTGCATATCATATCATTCAAAAACTAAAAAATTGCATTTTTTTCCTCATTCTTCATCTAAAAAGTAGTGAAATCATTTTAAATTTTCTGAAAAACATAAAAATTATCATACCTAGACTCATTCACCACCCTAGGAAAATCAGTCCACCTACACAGTTTAAACAACATTTTCAGGCATTTTCTGGGTATTTTCTACATTACAGTTTTATGTCGTTACTTTCTATTATACTATTTATATTCTCTATTTCTTTCTATTTCTTGCATATTAGCTTACTTTTATTCATTTTCATCATAGCTTTTTCTTTTAACAAGTTTTGGAATTCATTGAAATCCTTAGTAGACATGTCTAATTGTGCCTTTGGTTGTGAACCTAATGACCTTGAGCTTCCTCATGCTCCTTCAAATCCTCATGATTGTCCTCCTCATGTTATAGAAATCATTGGAGAAGATGATGATAGCATGAATAAGTTCTTCAATTCATTCCTTGATAACCTTGAAGCCAATGCAACCTTTTACCCATCCATGAAGTCACAAGATCTTCCTACTGTTGCACCTCCTAATCACTTTGGATACCTCCATTCTAAAACAAATGAAGGACCTAAGTTCCCTCCATCAAGTGGACCTAGTTCCTCTAAACAACCACATCCTCAACCATTTTATGATAACAATGTCACAAACACTCCCATCGACCTTGAAGAAATGTATGGTAAAGGCTTTACTATCCTAAGTAAAAAAGGTTGTGACACAACCAATGAGCATAAAATTCACCAAATTCTTGAACAAAAACCAACAGAAGAAAGCACAACAGGATTAGGATATATAGATCCTCCCCATGACAACAAGCCTCCTTTTGAATATTGGAGACTTCGTGATGATGCTACAATGATCTTTAATTCTCCTCCTGAATTGAACATTCTCCTTCCATGTGAACAACAATTACCTGATTCCAATGACAAGGATGCTAGGATCCCTATAGGTTCTCTTCCTTCCATTCATGAGAAAGGAGAAACTAATAAATGAAAAAAACCCTACAAATTGAAGAAACTAAAGTTTCCTCTACATCCACCACCTGAATGTGAAAGGAGACTACAATTGCTTTTAAACAAAGGCCTTATACTCTTACCATCTATGAATAGTTTGGTCATTTGTCCTAAAGATTCTAACATACCATATTGCAAATATCATTGTCTTCTTGGCCACCAAACTGATGAATGTCATACATTCAAGGACATACTTCATTGATACCGACTGCTATCCTATTATCCCCTAAACCCCATCCTCCCATCATGACATAGTTGTAGAATTTTCTATTCTCACTATTGCATGATCCTTTCCCATCACCCACCTCGGTTCATTTTTATGCTACACTCAGTGGGGGAAAGATGTTGTTAGCCTTGTCCTCATAATGCATTTTTCTTTGTCCCTTAACTATGTTATTCATTTTTCACTTATATTACTTAAGATTGCAAAGTCAATAACTCAATTAATGGCTAACTTACATTTGCATTACTATTTCCTTTTACATTTTCCTTTCTCTTTGGTTTTCTTGTATGTGTGTATTGTGTTCCCTCGTAATTTGAGTTTGATGTTCACTATCTTTGTGCACTTCCTCTATTTGTACCTTTATTCTTCTATATGTAGTACATTTTGTATTTTCTTTTTCGCTTTTCTTTTTTATTTTCCTTTTGGGGATGATGCAAAGCATTGATATGCCCTTTGTCTCTTCCATTTTGACCCAAAAGGTCCCTTTTCCTTTTCCTTTTTTATTTTTTCTTTTGTTTTTCTTTTGGGGATGATGCGAGGCATTGAGACCGAAATGTCTCCTTCATGTTGACCCAAAAGATTTTCCTTTTGGGGATGATGCAAAGCGTTGAGATGGCAATGTCTCTTCCATGTTGACCCAAAACAAAAAAAAAAATCTATTGATTTTTCTCTCTTTGCGTAATTCTTCTAGTTCTATGTGCTTTGGGGAATGATGACAGTTATGAGCTCTTTAATCAAAACATTGCAACAACGAACATACTAACCCAAAATCTATAGAACCCTTATGTGTTTGGTGTGTTCCTTTATGTGGGGTAACCTCCTTTTCTTTTTTTTTCTTTTCATTTACATGAAGCACTAACTTAGAAACATATGACTTGGCATAGGGGCTTTCCAATTTGGCTCTCATGTCTTGTTTTCTTTTTGCATTTTTCCTTTGCGACTTTAAAATAATTTCTCTTAGAATGGCGTGTAGCAATTCCTTTAAAGTGGAGGGCATACATTGGCATCATTTTATTTGCATTCTTGGTTCCTAGTGTAGCCTTTTCACTTCATACAATGCATTTGTCACTTTGTGGATGACATTGGGTGTGATGTCCTTCATAAGTGTGATCTATCTTAGTATATTAAATTCCTCTTAGTGGCCTGATGCGATGCTCTGCATCCCCTAAGTTTTGAATATTATATTATTTGATTGGTCCTCTCTTGGAGAAATTAGACACAATGTTCCCTAAGTGATAGACCTTGTATGAATTTAAAAAGACTCCTTTGAACATCTTTTTCATTTTACATTTTTTCATTTTTCATTTTACATCTTTGTCACCTTGCTTAACACAACTTGCATTCCTATGGTACCTTGCTCTTTGTTCATGAGTTCTAAGCATACGAAGCTTTTCTTGTCTCATGAAGTATGAACCAAAACTTTCCCTTGTGTCACCTTGTTAAAGTTATCAATAGGTATAACTTTGATATGGTTGAGTGGGAAGCCCATTCAATGGCATGAATTTCCCCATAGCCACTTATGTGTTTGTGAGTGCATACCAACTAGTGTATGTACTTCACCTTTTTGGGTCTTCTCACCCAACAAACCACCATGAGTTATGTCACCCTAGAGTGAGTATGCACTCTTTTTTTCTCACAAACAGCCTAGATCTAATCCACAACTAGTTGGACAAATGATCGAAGCTTGATCTGATTCTCCCTTTTCTTCTCTTTCTTGCTTGCGTTCCTTTGTTCTTATGTTTAATTTTCCATGGGATCTTCATCCTGGAGGCTTGATAATCCCTCATGATCTTTTTCATTCCATCTTGCTAGCATAAGTGCATTTGGATCCTTCTCAATATGCATGGCTACTTTAGTGTGAGTTTGAAGCAATT
>VDFB02000015.1:192918700-192999714 GCA_007258455.2 Sequoia sempervirens | reverse complement strand
GGGACTCATTCACTCAAGGTGGTGAATGGGTCCCACCGGTTGTTTTTGAAGGTGGGTTTTTAGGATATGGATGAATTGAATGTTGTTTGTCAGGATTTAAGTGATTTCTCAAGTGAAATGGGCCTCTAGATAAAAAATAATGAGTCTTAGGGGCCTATAAGTGCTATTTTGAAGCATGAATAATGCAGGAGTGCTCAAAAGTAGGTCAAATTAGGCATGAAATTGTCTCTTTTCTCAAGAGTGTCCAATTTTATATGCCACAATTAGGATGTATGTGCCTAGGGTACATCTACAACTGATGAGAGGGTGATGACAGATGTCCTCCTGAATAACACATTCAACCTTGATAGTTAGGTAGATTTTAGCAAGTTCATTTAATTTAATTTATTAAATTTCATTTTTAAAATGAAAGATTAACTAAATTAGTTGAATAATTATAATGAAATTTCATGGTCATAGTGTTCACTTTGTTTTTAAGGGTCTTGTACCTCCCTATTAGATAACGACATCTACTACAGAGGTATGTAACTAGTAAAAAATTATAAATATTACATGTAAATAGTTGAACGTTATATGAATGGTATTCTTATATCTCATTTTCTTATTGAATAGGTTAAACTTGTACCTTTGATGGAAACACCTAGCAGTGAAGGTGGTCATCAAAGTTTCACTCAGGTAATACAAAGCATCTTTAATTTTAAAATTAAAAAAATGAATTTTGTAATTGAATAATGTTTAATGACTTGAAGGTTCGAGATAGTTTGTGTGTATTCTTTGTACTTTTTAATTAATTTTATTTCAAGTTGCTATGCACTTCATAATCTATGAATTCCATTTGTTCATGTTCTTGACCTCCAAAAATATAAGCTAGTGGTGTCAATTAATTATCCACCTGCTATAGACCTCTTTATTGTATTACCTCTTAGGACCTCCATTGACGAAACCTAACTATTCTATGTGATTAAGTTATTTACACAACTCTTCTTCAAAATATGTAATCAATTGTCTAGGCAACAAATGAATGCCTAGGGCTAATTTGTATGGTTTTGATCATTCATTAAATCCAATCCTATATGGAATTGATCCACATACATGACTATGTAGAACATCTATTCATCATGAAACATGTCAACTTCACTATCTTCATTAAAGTCAACATTCATCCCTTTTAATAATGCTAAACTATCCTATATCCATAACTTTTATTTCTAACATGACACTCCATTCCTTGAGATAGTTTAATTTGATATAATTATTTACCTCATTATCCAACTAAAATTTATTTATCCTTTACAAAAATACATTGTATTATATAGTCTTAAATATATAATTATTTTATGGCTAACTATTTCTCAAAACTCTTAGCAGTGCACATGTAAAGCAACATCACATGGAAAGGCCTTGGATAGATCAATATCCACCAAGGCAGATGCAAAGAAGGTGTAAGAAAACTTCATAGTAGTATGTCCACCTTTAACAATATACCCAAAGAATTCTCAATATCCTTAAAGGTATATTTACACCAAAAATGCAAGGGAAGGTGAGGTAATCTTACCCAAACAAGGGTAATATCAACAAAATAATTTAGGGGCTTAAAGGACAAAGAACAAGGATCAAACAAGAGAGGATGGATCTCCAAAAACTAAATTAGCCTCTTTACCATCAGTTGAATAAAAATAAACCATGAAGAATCCTCTAGCACAAGGGTAGATTTCTATCTTTCCCTCAACCAAAGGAGTCCAGTGCTTAGAGATCCACCTATGCAAGTTAGAGAGGGAAGGCCACAAGAATTTAAACCTACAAACCAAACCCTTCTCATGAAAAAATCCACATTATCAATCACTTCTTGACCTAAAACAACCATAGGAGTATTTGAAGCACAAAGAAGTGGCACATTCTATAGGACTTTTTTCGTAGTAGATGGAGAAGGGATTTTTTTCAAAAGGTATATGTAAGAATATTAAGAATGGGAAAGCATAAGGCATCCAAATGAATGACTAATCCAAGCATAGCAACCCCACCAACAACTAGGTCAGATGATCCCTTTGCAACAAGCTTGAGCAAAGCAAGAACCCTAACAGACTAAGTAGGAACTATAACTAAGATAATGGGGGAAGAAGAGATGCCTCCCAAAAGGAAAGGAACAACAATAGGAAACCCAAAATATCAACCCATGAGCTCCTCCTTTGACAAGTCCACAACTAGATCACAAATAAGGGAGCAAAGAAACTGAAAACAAATTTTTGGAACTAGGGAGAGCAAGATTGAGAAGGAGGCCATTGGGAGTGTTCTATAAATTTGTAGTTTATGTTATGTGTATGCATTGAAATTAGAAAATTAATAAATTAAAGCAACATGAAAACATAAATAAAGAAATTAAATTTTAAATCTCTCTTTTATTGATCCCACTGCAAACATAAAAAAATGATGTGATGTTGCTTCTACTTTGAATGTAAATGCTAAATCTCAGCAACATAACAATATGATTGATGATTGATTTGATTGATAATAGATTTTGATAGATTTGATTTGCATAAGATGTGAGATCCCCAAATGATGAAGAAATGATCTTATTTATAGATTTTTTTTAGGAAAAATCAAATAAGAGATGAGGATGAGGATGAAGAATTGAGATAACTGAAAAATCAATAGAGTCAACTCAACTACAAAATAGAATTTTCCATTTTGAATATTGAAGAGATAATTGTGAAGAATAGGTTTCTATTTTGAAGATTGAGTTGACTAGCAGATGAAGAAGATGTTTCCAAAATGAAGGAAAGTTAATGATTTAGGAAAGATTTAGATCCCAAAATTGAGATAGAGTTGACTAAAGAGAAAAAAGATGGAAAGATTGAAGAAAGAAACCAAGTGTAATAAATAAATAAATAACATTTATTTATTCACACCCACATGGATAATTAAATAAATAAATAAAAATATTTATTTAACTATAGAAGAATTTAGAAATTAGTTAATTAAATAAATAAACATATTTATTTAATTATGAAGAATGTTAGAGATTAAATAATTAAATAAAATTATTTTAAAAGTGGTAAATTAATTAAACAATTAATTTTTTTTAATTAACCTTAGAGAATAGTTAGAATAATTAAATAATTATTTAATTATATGGATAAGAAGAAATATGAACTTATTAGAATGATGTTATTTAATTAGGACAATTTTTAGTGTCTACATTATGCACAAGTGCAATTTATTTTATTGAATTAAACATATAAATAAACTCAAAAATGGACACATATTCACATTAAATATTTATCCTTAAAAATCTTAATAAAATTTTAATAAAGAATTAATGTTAAATTATTAGAATATGAAAGTATTTAAATGTGTTTTATTTAATAATCTCATCTCTCAAAACTCATTGAAGACTTTACATTTGGAGTTGTGTGTGATAGTGATAGACTTGAAAAGTTTAATTAAACATGAGAGGTATAAATAAATAGGAGTACAAACATGCTATTAATAGAATATATGCTTAAGTAGTGAGGAAATATTTTGATAAGAATTATATATTAGAAAGGTATTTAGAAAATCTAAAATATAAGAATACAAAATAAAATTTTATACAATATTTTAGATCTCAACTCATAATACCTAAAGATTAATTAATAAGTTTATTTTATTTCCTTCTAACATTATAGCACATGAATGCCATTTTCTATTATAACACCTAAACATCATAATATTAAAGGAAAAGGATTTATTTGATACATTAGTTGAGAAGTCTTCTCTGATCTATTATTTTGTTGAATGTTCTATTTCTATATGCATTAAAAAAATATATTAAATGTATAAAATCTAATTTTAATTTATAATTACATTTCATTTTCATATTTAAATGATATAATAAATTAGAATATTTGAGGTTGTCTATGTTTAAATTTTAAGTGAGAATTAAAAAATAAATTTGATGTTTGAAGTAGGTATAGGGGAGAGGGGTCCATAATGGAGTAGGGTCCAATAGTGGGGATAAAAATAGTCCTCAATGGGTCCCATAGTGGAGCACTTTAGTATCCAATCACAAAACACTTTTTATCCATACAGTATGCAAAGTGACAAATCATGTGATGCCACATCAGCGCACCAATAAAACATGACTTAGTGCACCACTATGGGTCTCACTTTTTTTTTGGGTCTTTTCGGATACCTCAACAAAAAGCATGCTAATGTGGCATCATATTTGATGATGTGGCCCTAAAACGAAATATAGAAGCACATGAGTTTCCAAATAAATTGTTGTACAAAATTGGGAGTGATTTGAAATTTCCATGTAGGATTTTGAGAAATGCTAAGTTAGGGTGCTTCACTATAGGCCCCTCTCCCCTATATAGGATTGAAAGATGCTTACATATGATTTTAGAGTATCAAAATTAGATTTTGAGATCTTTGATATTATGATAATATATATTAAGATAAGATCACATATAATTATGATATTTGAAGTAGGTATATAAGATAGAAAGATGTTTATCCATGATTTTAGAGTATCAAAATTAGATTTTGAGGTCTTTGATATTATGATAATATATATTAAGATAGGATCACATATAATTATGCATGTTTTAGTGTTATACTAATTATCTTTCTATGTGCTCATTTTCCCTAGGATAATTAGTATCTTTCTAAACATAATCACATCATTTTAAATTATTTAACCAGAATTTGATTTATTCTTAAGGAGAAATAAGGTGCACTTAGACTATTTCTGAAACCTTCCATCGTCAAATTCTAAAACTAATTCAATAATTTATTATAAAATACTTGGACGTGTGACTGTAAATGCTTGCATAATATAGTGGTATGTGCACCGGCATGGATTTCTAATAAAAGTTCTTAGTTTTAAGAGTCCATAAATTTTGATATTTTCTAACCATTAAAGAAGTCGTGTGAGAATAGATAGCATTTGAGAATAAAAAATTAATAATTTAAATGCAAAGACAAAATCTTGTGGAAAAGGAGAACAGCACGCACTAGAGTCGAAAATAAAGAGATATGTGAGTTGAATTTAAAATGCATGACAAAGACTGAAAGATAGTCCCAAGGACTGTCAACTAAAGATAAAAATGAGAGGAAAATGTGCGGAGTCTTAACAAAATATAAAATAAAGTAGATAGTAAATCTTAGTACTGGGTGGAATTTAGTATTAATTAGGGTGATATAAATATGATTCATGTGCAAAGTCGTTCGATATTAGTATTCTTTAATCAAAAAGAAATGTGCAAGTTTATCGTATGAGGTTGCTTGGAAAATGTATTGACAAAGCCAGGGTGGGTAGGTATAAAAAATATTATATCTGTCTAGGCATCGACATCCTCATACATGAGAAGGATAGCAACCTTTAACCCCAAGGAAGGGCCATTTCTAACATTAGCAGTCTTAGCTAGAATTGAAATTAAATGATCATTTTCACATGAAAATTAGGTAAATAAATGTAATAAGCAAATATAATTAAGATGAGAGACTTCCTACAGTTGTATTATGGAGCTCATATATTTGTGTAAACATTTTCATCACCTTAAATTTCAGGCATATTAATGATCATGATCATTGATAATTTTTTTATAATCAATTTCTTAAAATTTATGTGGTGATAAGGAATTATGGTTTCGGTGATGTGGAAGAGCTATCAATTTCTGGATAATAGTGCCACAAATATAGCTTGCATGTTGAGTGAAAGTAATCTTTCTCACTTTGTCACCCTTAATTTATCTTCTACCATTGTGAACCATTTTATTTATTCGTTTTACCTTTTCCATTTATTGAATTGCATCTCTCTCGTCATTTCATCCCTTCTTCATAGTTTTGTAACTATTTCATTATCTCAATAGTACATTTACCAGTATAGAGTGCAGGTTGAATGAGCTCAATTTCATTCAATATTTTTTTAATGATTTTTAAGTTAGGGTGCGTCATCTTTGGTTTATAACTAATGTTGTTGCATTGTGTGAATAACAAACATAGTTTCCATTTATTTAAAATGAATTGTGAAGTTTTCATGCCATTCTTTGGTCATGGTAGTGACATGTATAGTTTATTTTCCCGTTAGATTATGTAAACCATACACATGGTTTCCATTTATTTACAATAGTTGTGGGTGCCTTCCTTCTTCTTAATGGAAAAATTTGTGAATGCCCTTCCATACATGTTCATCTCTCTCCTACTCGATAGAATTAAACTATTATTTCTGCTTTATTCCCATTTGTGTATTATTTAGGTTTTATAGACATAGCAATTGTTTCATTATTTAAACATTGTATACATTTTTCAATGGAATTAACTCAATTTCATTCAACTAACAACACCTAAAAAAAAGAAGCATTTTTGAAGAGGTATGTATTTATAATTTTCCAAAAGCTTAAAACTTGAGCCCATAATTTTCTCCTCAAACATTACCTTGTTATACAAATGTGTGTTTTTTAAAAAATTGAAAATATTCACATACTATTAAAGTTGCAAAGAAATTAATTCTATCAATGAGTTAAATGCCAACAAAAAATTATTGTCGTTTCATTAAATCTAAATACTGTATACATTTACCAAGTATAAAGTGCAAGTGGAATCAACTCAATTTCATTCAACCAAAAAATCTTAAACATGAAGAAGAATTTCTAAGGTACACATTTATATTTTCCAAAAGCTTGAAACTTGAGCCCATAATTTTTTCCTAAAATGTTAGCTTGTTATACAATTTTTTTTTTTTTGAAATTACAAATATTCACATACTATTAAATTTACAAAATGATTAATTATGTCAATGGGTTAATGCCAATAAAAAATTCTTGTTTTCAAAAATTGGGTTTTATCATGTCAAGTTTCAATCATGTGTTATGTAAGTTTTTTCATGTTTTGTGATCATTTGTTTGTGAGCACTAACATTTCCAAGAATTTAATCAATCAAATAAAATTATCCTTGAAGGTGATGACTATCAGACATTAGTCAATCAAGGAATGCAGATTTGAGAGGCGAGTTGCAACATTAGTCAATTCATTGCTTGTTTATCATTCAGCCTCTACCTTACCAAGGGTAAGCTCTCTAAGTTATAGCCATTGTGGAGGTAGAAATACAAAAATTAGGGTTTGATTTAAGCAAGCCTCTATATGACACAACCCTTTCCCCTCTGTCATGTGTGCATGTTTTCAGATTTGAAGCTGATTGTAGGAAGATAAAGGACTAATCTTTCATTCCTGCATTCAAGCCCACAAGTTGTCAAGACATGGAAATTGTATTTTCTCATTAACATATGAAGTTTTGATAGTGACCCTGGGAGAATAGGGGCTACAACCCAAGAACCTCAAGCCTTTATTTTCAAATCCTAGAAAAAGGAGGACATTCTAATGTGCACCACACCCTAGACCAACTAAATTTACACCAAATTCATACCCTAGATTCCTCTATGTCTGCCTTTTTCATTTTTTCATTTTTATTTTGTCTTGATGCATTCAATTTCTCCAAAATCATAATGGATTGTTGCATTTTTATAGTTTACCTAGCAACATCATTACATCATTCAATTTAGTTAATTTATCAAATCATAAAACATCATCAAAAATAAGGAAGAGAACCTTGATCCACCATATTGACTCTTCTTACTAAGTTTGTAGTCAAGTAGATTTGAGATCATTTATAATCCTCAACAATTGGGAAGAGTGTGGTTTATATCCTAGATCCATTTTCCCAATCAAACAAGAAATATTCACATACTATTAAAGTTGAAAATAGATTAATTCTATCAATGAGTTAAATGCCAATAAAAATTCTTCTTGTTAAAAATTGGGTTTTAAATTCTTGTTGTTTCATTATCTAAACATGGTATACATTTACTACGTAGGTGGAACCAACTCAATTTCATTCAACCAACAACTCTTGAACAAGAAGAAGCATTTATGAAGAGGTATGTATTTATAATTTTTCAAAAGTTTGAAGCCTAAGTCCGTAATTTTTCCTCAAACATTAGATTATTATTTAAATGTTTTGTTCAAAATTAGAAATATTCACATACTATTAAAGTTGCCAAAAAAAAATCAATGAGTTAAAAAAATACAAATACAAAATTATTGCTGTTAAAAATTGGCTTTTCAATTCTTGTTGTTTTTGTATACATTTACTAGGTATAGAGTGCAGGTGGAATCAGATCAATTTCATTCAAGCAACAATTGATAAAAAAAAAAAAAGCATTTATGTAGAGGTATGTATTTCTAATTTTTGAAAAGATTGAAACTTGAGCCCATAATTTTTTCCTCAAATGTTAGCCTGTTATAAAAATATTTTATTTTTTGAAATTAGAAACATTCACATACTATTAAATTTGTAAAAGGGTTTTTTTTTCAATGAGGTAAATACTAATAAAAAATTCTTGCTATCAAAAACTAGGTTTTAAATTCTTGCTATTTCATTATCTAAACAGTGTATACATTTATCAAGTATAGAGTTGTAGTGTAGAAAAATTTATACATTTATATTTTCACATTTGTTTGGGCCCTCTGTGCTAAAATTGGGTTTCTTTATGCCTAATTAGGTCCTATTTTGCATCCACAAGCCTTATTAAATGTATTTTTTTGAGGATAATCTTGAAAAATATCAAATAACCAATCATAATTCATGTTTTTTTAGGTTGTGACTTAGATTTAGTGATTTGGAACTCATACACCACCTTGGGTATATGGGTCCTACCTAAGTTTTGGGGCCTAATCTTGAATTTGGCATTAAACTTAACTTTTCTTGAAATTTGTGTCCCAAGCCTAGGCTACCAAGACTCATATGCCACCTTGGGTGTATGAGTCATACTTAGCTTGGAATTATTTTAAATTCAAATTCTTGGAAATATTTTATTCTCCTAGATCCGATGTCGGCTTGTAGTGTTGTAATTTTAAGAAATTTGGCATAAACAAGTATAAATACAAGGTTATTTCACATATTTTCACCTAAGAAATCATAACATCAATCTAGCAACTTTTATGAACAAGTATTCTAGCAATTTTATGATCAAGAAAGTATTCAAGAGCATTTAAGAGCTGATTATCAAGCATTTTGGAGCAGCATTCAAGATTCAAGCATCATGTCAAAGTCTTCATGCATCATGTGTATTTTTGAGCTAACATTTATGATGTAGGTTTTCATAATTTAGACAAGCATTCAAGTCAAGATTCATAACATTCAATCAAGAGTCAAAATCTACATTCATGCTGGCCATTTCAGACAAGATTGCAACATTTTATTCAAGGGTTTGGTGAGTTGCAACATAGAATATTTGTTCAATCATCATTTCTTCATTCTATTTCAATTCATTTCAAGGTTTGATTACCAAAATAGGGTTTGACCAAGGGAAACCCCTATTCACTAACACAACAACATTTTTCTCTCTCTTCATGTGTGATTACATATCTAAGTGATTTGGAGCTTGAAGATCCTTTGAAGACCAAGTTGCAAGATTGAAGAAAGTTGTCATAATTGTTACAAAGTTATCATCTTCACAAAAAGTCACCTACAAACCATAATTCAAGCTTTTAGACTCGAAGATCGGATAGGAGAGAAGATACAAAATATCACTAGAGGATAATAGAGTTTCAAAAAAACCCTAATACTAGGGCTAAATCACCACCTTGGACATATGAGTCCTAGTCTACCACTTTTCAATCATTTCCTATAGATCTTGGTTTACTAGTTGCAAATTCTAGATTTAGCTCAAAACCTTAAACTAGGACTAAATCACACAGTCTAGCGTATGAGTCCCAATTCACATCAAAATTCATAATTTCAAGATTGTTGACCTTGTCTCAAGCATCTCTAGTCTTCTAGGAACCCCTCTGTTCATTATCATCTTCTCATTCTTATTTCAAGTTTCATTTCCTAGGTTACATAGCTAGATTTGCATATCACTTCATTTCCTTCTTTCTAAGCCCTTTTTTAATGGTGAACCCCCTTGTTAATCACACCCAAGGAGACCTTGTAGCAGATCTTTTTTCCTAATTGGATCATTCGGTTGAGATCTCTAAGGTTTCCTCGAATGAATTAAAAGTGAAATAGGAGGTCTCAAACCCTAGTTGTTCCATCTCCCAAAAGGTGGAACCCTATTTCCTTCGGTTCAAGAGTGCAAGTGGAATCAATTCAATTTAATTCAACCAACAACTCGTCAACAAGAAGAATTTTTGAAGAGGTACATATTTTTAATAATTCAAAAGCTTGAAACTTGAGCCCATAATTTTTTCCTCAAACGTTAGCCTATTATACATTTGTTTAAAAAAAAAGTTAGAAATGTAGTGTCAAAAATTGTCACCCTTGACAATTTCACACTAGGTTTAGTTCCCCCTATGTGTTTCGACCTAATTATGCAGTTGCATTAATTACAAATTTTATAAACATATTCAAAAAATTAAACAAAGGGAAATGAAAATAAATATTTAATATTTTCCCCCAACACTTTGGGCCTTAAAAAGAATGGGCCTGGTCTAGGGTGTCCCACACTGTAGACCATATATTTTTGGCTCTAATTTGAATATGTCAATGTTGGTAATTTATTATTTGAATTTCCAATTTCAATTGTTGGCTATCGACATTTGATCTTCAAGAAATTAGAAGAATTGCATATAAATACAAAGTATTTTCACCATTTTAATCCTAGCAATTTTTGAGAGAAAATTATACATCCTAAAAGCATTCAAGAGTAGTCAAGGGAAAAATTAGCAACATTTTAACAACCTTTATTCATTAGTGATAGTAGAATTCCACAATCCATATAGAATGTAGCAAATTATTTTTGGATTATGATTGTGTAAGTTTATTTGCATCAACATTTTGGATCACACTTAGTGATCCATCATCAAGATGAAGAGTTGAAAAAAGATGGATCACTAATGATGGATCATTGAGTGTGATCTGAAATGTTGATGCAAATAAACTTACACAATCAAAATCTAGAAATAATTTATGACAATTTATTCATGTCAAGCATCATGTCAAGTTCCAATCATGTGTTTATGTAAATTTGTTCATGTTCATTTTTTCATGAGCACTAACACTTCCAAGACTTCAATCAATTAAATAAAATTCTCCTTGAAGGTGATGAGTACATGACTTTAGTCCATCAAGGAATGTAGATCTAAGTGATGAGTTGTAGCATTAGTCAATTCAATACTTTTTTTAATCATTTACCCTTTTCCCTACTGAGGGTAAGATCTCTTTATACATAATCATAACTGTTGTGGAGGTAGAAATACAAAAACAGGGTTCGACTTAGGAAAGCCCCTATATGACACAACCCTTTCCCCTCTGTCATGTATGTATGTTTTCATATTTGAAACTAATTGGAGGAAGATAAAGGACTAATTTCTCATTCATGCATTCAAGCCTACAAATTGTCAAGACAATCAAACTATATTTTATCATCAACAAATGAAGTTTCGATAGTGATCCTACAAGAATAGGAGCTACAAACCCAAGACCTCAGGCATTTATTTTCTATTCCAATTGCACCACACCCTAGATTGGTTAAATTTGCACCAAATTCATACCCTAGGTTCCTTTGTGTCTGCCCTTTGCATTTTTGGATTCTAATTTTGTCTTGTTGCATTCAATTTCTCAAAAAACATAACAAACTTCTACATTTTCATAATTTTACCTAGGAACATCATTACATCATTCAAATTTAGTCAATTTATCAAATCACAACACATCATCGAAATAAAGTGCACATAAACTATTTCTAAGACCTCACAACAATTAAACTCTACATTTGGTTTAGTAATTTATTTATTAAACATCTAATTGTGTGACACTAAATGCTTACATATACTATTGGTGTGTGCACTCACATTAAAATTTAATAAGAGATTTTAAATTTAAGATGTCCAAAAAAATTTACCGAAGTGTTAGTACTTAATGGTGTTTTTATTGTCCTCATTTTATAAACGTTTTGATCATTTGTAATAATCAAAGATGAGTTATAAGGATTAAAGCTGTGTATGAAAAGAGAGGATTTGAAAAGAAAAAAACTTAATTTAAATGAAGAAGACCTCACATGATCATAAGTAATGTGAGTTGATTTTAAAATGTATGGTGTAGATCAAAAAGACAAATTGGAACTATAAACAAAGGTAAGGCATAGAGAAAATGATCTGCTAGTTGAGCATCCCAACTTCACACCTATTTCAAATCACTCCCAATTTTTTACAATAGCTTACTTGACAAATCCCCTACTTATAACTAAGGTTTTAGGTCCACATCATCAAATATGATGTCACATCAACATACTTTTTGTTGAGGTGTTCAAAAAGACCCCAAAAAGAATTAGATAGGTAGTTGTGCATTAAATCATGTTTTTATTGGTATCTTGATGTACCATTTGTTATTTTTTAGATCTAAAAAATACATTTCATTCAATTATTGATACTCATGATCAACACTAACAACTTCATAGTCACAATTACTAGTGCTATATTATTAAAAATATTGAACATTAAATAAATAAATGCTATTATAACTATTAGAACATGCTCAACTACTCGATCATCTCCTTTATTTATTAAAGAAACCGATCAACCAAATAAAAAATGAAAATAAAATGTGTGAAATCTCTACAAACAAAATGGCATACTGAATCTTATTATTAGATAGAATTGAGTATTAATTAGGCTTCACATGTGCACATTTAACTATGATTCATGTCCAAAGTCGTTAGATAATAAATAGTATTCTTTAATTTAGAGCAAATGTGCATGTTCATTGTATCTAGGCAGGTATCAGGCTACCATCGGCATCCTTATCCATGAGAAGCATATTCATTTTCTACGCAATAATTCTGCACACATGAGGAGTCTTGGCAACCTTTAACCCCAAGGAAGGGCCACATTAGCTGTCTTAGCCAGAATTGACCGGAAATTGGAATGTCCCGGTTACACTTGTTACCTCGCCCTCCTCCACTATTCCTAGCAAGCACAGCTTCCCAGCGTGTGCAGGCGCCGCATGAAAAGCGAAGAGTGCCAGTTATCATTTGAATGAATCTATCAGATAAGATCCGCTGCATGACCAAGATCATGTGTGAAAGAGAAAGGATTAGAGGTGCCACCCTGGAGGAAGTGTCGTTACGTCGAAGCTAAATTGCTGGGCCTCTACTCTGCCCCCGTGTTACACGGAATCTGGTGGCACTGGAATTGCCTGTCGTGGGAGGCCGCTTTCGCTCACTATTTTGAGCTTCTAGGTCCCTAAAACAACGTAGCTTTCTATAAATAAATATTTTTAATAATATAGCAACTTAAAATAAATATTATAAATTTAAGGTTTCACTAAATATTTTATTGTATAAAAATATAGAAACTTAAATATGCATCTAATAGAAAAACTTTTCATAATAAGTGCGCATCTTATTGTTAAACAATTGCAAAATTAAATACAAAGAAAATATAAAAAAAATATTATAACAAATAAAAATAAGTTCTTTTAAATTAATATATATTTAATTAATTTATTATAAGAAATAAAAATAAGTTCTTAAATTAATATATATTTAAAACCAGCATATCTATCTTTAAAAAAATGCAATAAAGAATTGCATTTACCTTATCATATAGTTTAAAATAATTTATATAATATTATTATTATGGTTAGGGTTATATTACAATTTAATTAGGGCTACAATTACAATGTTGTCAAGGTTAAGGTTCAATTAGGGTTAAAGTTCAATGAGGTTGATGGTTCAATTATGGTTAAGGTTAGGTTTAGATTAGTGTGAGTGTTTTACGATTAGTTAAGGTCAAGGTTCTTATAGGTTTATAATTATTGCTATGGTTAATTAGGATTAGAATTACAATTTGCAAGGCTAGGGTTCAATTAAGGTTAGAGTTCTAGGACAAATTAAGGTTAGGGTTCTTATAGGTTTATAATTATTGCTATGTTTAATTGGGATTAGAATTACAATTTGCAAGGTTAAGGTTAGATTAGTATGAGGGTTCTAGGATGAATTAAGGTTAGGATTTGTATAGTGTTACAATTACTATTACAATTCAATAAGGATTAGGGTTAGGTTTGACATTATGATTCATTTGGGGTTAGGGATGGGGTTAGCCTTTAATGATCCTTATATTTTGGTTAGGGTTAGGGTTCATTTAGTAATATATTAAATATATTATTATAATATTTTAAATATAATAATTTATAGGGAGTGGACCATGGTTAGAATTACGGTTAGGGTAGGATTAGGGTTAGTATAAATTTTTTATCTAATTAAGGTTACATTCAATTTTAATATATTATTGGTTGCCCCAAAATATAGATTAATGGTTATAATCACTTTCAGTTTAACCCTAATATGAATATAATAATCACTTTAAGTTTAACCCTAATATGAATATAATAATCACAAGAATTAGAGTTCAATCTATGATTAGAATTATGGATGCATTAAAAAGATGATTGGAAGGATATAGATTGCACATGGAACCTCTTAAAAGGAAGGGAGGTGGAAAGAGAATAAACAAACCAAGGGTAGGAGAGCAGAGGAGTTAAAAAGAGAGGAAATAGGATTAAATCACAAAAGAAATTAGATGGAAAAAATATACTAAACATATATATAGAGAAATGGAAAAAGGAAAGTCTAGGTTTCAACTTAACTAAAAAAATGGTACACTACTCTTTATAATTTAATGATATATTTTAATTAAACTAATATGTTTTCATTTATAACATGATATATTTGGTATTTTAATAATCTATAAATATATATATAGGTAAAAACTTAAAATAATAAATAAAGAAAAATCGGCTTCCTCTATTTTAGATCATTTTATTAATCTACACTAAATTTTAAAAATAGATAGAAATATTATATACATATATGATTTATACTTTAAAAAATATCAATTTTTAATAATTTGTGTTATTACATGCATTTAAACATATTAATAAATACAAATTGATTTAAAAAATTATTTATTTATTAAAACATTAAAAATTATTTTTAGAAAATCAAAAAATAAATAAAACATAAAAATTTTTATTTAGTTTATTTAATAATGTATAAATTAAAAAAAAAAAACTTAAGAATTTGTAGCACGAAATGCTTCATATATAGGAAATTCTTAAAGGTGTTCATCAACACAGCTATTTTTTCAAATACTTAGACTATAGAAAATTCTAGACAATCATAAGCATTTGTGTATTTTTATAATCAAGTGTCAAACCTATGGATCAAATTTGAATTTACAAGTGTGAAGATCATTATGGTATGAAAGAGACATAGAATGAAAACAAAATAATTAGCAGTTTGCTAGAACATAATAAGACACAATTTGATAAACATCTTGTAAATTAATATTATCTTAACTCTAATATCTAAATATACTAATATATTATTACATTTGAATTCATCCTTAAATAATTTATGTAAAATAATTTTATTTTCTATATATTTCACTTTTATTTATAATTATTCATTTTTTAAATCTCCAAATTTCACCATTCAATTGGTAGATGTTTAAAAACATATCATGAGAAAGAAAACATAAGTTCATACAAACATTAAAAATTTAATTTCAATTAGTAGGGGTAGAAATCTAAAGAAATATAACTACTCTTAATTGAATTGTGTGCTCACAAATCACATTCTACAATGTGAATTTGACTTTACCAGTACATCCAAAATAACATTGAAACATAAGTTCGTATTCACACTATCAAGATGTCATACAAGAAAATGTCATATTAAATTCATCTAAATATTATCTCATAAAATATATGGTTTAGGTATGAGGTATAATAGTATGTCTCACTAATCAAATAACAAATTTATGGGAACACAAGGAAAAAAATGATTTAAGTTCATTTTAGATAATATTTTTGACCACTATATATATTTTTCATTTAAAAATTCTATGTAGTACCATAGTCCCCCAAGCTATATAGAATGTTTAACCAACACACATTTACATGTCAGATATATTGTTTAGTCTCATACATCATTTTACTATCAAAATTTATCATTTCACACCATATTTTTGAAGGTCAAATGAAGTCAATGATATAAAAATAAAAAAATACATATAGGTAGCACTCATTGTTAGCTTTCTAAAACATGCTAATTTTTCCTATCCCATTATGTATTGATGTGTCATTTTGTAAAATTGCCACAAAGTTGAGGTCCTAGTTAATTTTGACAACCCATTTTCAACTAAGAATCCTTTGGAGTTGTAAATACAAATAAACAATTTCACAATTATGAATATAATTAAGATAATAGATTCTTGAATATTAAGACACTAAGATGTATGTATGACAAAGACACTATAATTTGGGGACATAATTTGTATCTCTAACTAACTAAATTAATCTCATGAAATACTCTTGTATAAAATAGAGAAGAAAAGCCACAAATAATCATTTTATCCATTACAAAAATAGATGGACATGCTTATTTAAAGTTTTGGAAAATTCATCAATAACTACATCCTAAAAATAAAATTAAGAAAAAAAGTGAAGTTTCACATAAATCTATGCTAATAATCCAAGAGAGGGAATTTAAATATAGAATAGTTTATATATATACTATAGGTTTGTATGGGTAGCCACTAACACTAAAGAAAGGAGAAAAATGAAGAAATGAACATGATTTTCATTTTAAATTACATGTAAATATGTCAAATGTTTATATATATTTTTCCCAAGTTAAAGTTCAACCTTGCATTGAATAAAGTTGATTTTTTAGGTTGTGTTTTCTTATTTTATTCATATTTAATTTTTATTTTCTGGGTTATAGGTTCATGGCTAACACACATGGATCTTTGGGTCCCTCTCAAATATCTTTTAAATAAATCATCCTTGGTCATTGAGCTAATGATTCTTTGGACCCGAGAGATAGAGCGATATAGAGATATAAAGGAAGAGGAAAAGGGAGAGATAGAGAGATATAGAGGAAGAAAGAGAGGGGGAGATAAAGAGATAGATTTTAAGTTTGAAATTATTTTTATTACATAAATTTAAATAAAAATTATAAATATAATTATTCTAAAATAATTAAAATTTTAATAAGACAAATAATTATAAAATTAATTTTAATAATTTTTAAGTATTATTTATAATTTAATAAAAAACATAAATAATTAAAATAAATTTCAAACTTAAATCTAAATTAAAAATTAGACCATTTCAAACTTGATAAAAATTACAAATAATTTAATTAATATTAATAAAGATAAAAATGAAATTCAAAATCAATTAAAAATTTAAATATTTAAATTATTTAAAATTTAGTAATAAAATTAATTTAATTTCAATTTAATTTATTTATTCTTTAACAAATCTTCAATATAAATATGACCCTTAGAATAATAATAATTATTTTAAATCATCCAGACATCTTTTCGTCAATTCTCTCACTAAAATATTTATTTTGAGAAATTCATTTAAATTAATAATGTGACCAGACTAGCCACTAAACTCCTGATTTGACTGCTAATTGATGGATTATACTTCGGGTCAGGGTGTACTTCATTTGATGCAGGTGCAAATGGCATGGCATGGTAGCATCAGATTTTGTAGGCTGCGTAGCCAGTTCCTCGTTCCATGTACTCCCTCATTTTTTTAAATGAATAGCGTACCATTTAAAACGTATTGTTAGCGCATATTTAAAAAAAAAAGCGAATGGATAAAGCCACTTCTTTAAATTCTATGGAGTATTGGTTTTGAGCATGATAACACAAAACACAAAATATTATTAGAGTTTTTAACAAATTCAATAAAATCAAGATCATCTACAAAATCTATATTAGCCTTCTACGAGGAAAAAATTAAACATGTAAGAGAAATTTGCATAAAAATATGCAAATAATATTACTGGGAATGATGAATTACATGAGATAACTTGCTTTTAATGAAAATCCCTAAAAAAAACCTAATTAGGACCTAAGTAAACTTAATAAAATGCAATTAAATATTTAATTACACCAACAACCCCCCTTAAGTGCAACTTAGGGAGGATAAGAAACAAGTAAATAATGCAACGATGGATCCATGAAAGCATGAATGAGTCTCGATTACAAGGCCCTATTAGGTATCCATGTATATATGCAATCCAAAAGAAATATCATAAAAGGCGAAAAGGAGAAAATCTAGTGGGACAAAACTCTTCCCCAAAAAAGGAATACAATCAAGTGATGAAAGATGAAGGACTCCATGAGACCCCCCAAGTACACCATCTATCTCATAGATACATTAAAAATGCCCCCCATAAGAGGGAATGATATGATGAAAGAATCTGAAAGCTATGTGTGTCTCGATGTCGATGCCAAACTGTGACTCAAATCGATCCATAGGAGCAAGTACCATGAAGATTTTGAAACATTATGCATAAGATAAATGACCCTCAAATTGAGATGTGACCCAGTGAGAATGTGATGCGATTCAGGATCATTTACCATAGGCTCTCAATCTGAGACATGAATTGATGCGAACCAAAATGTTTCAAGTTATGAGCAAGATTGTGGCAAAAAAAAACTATAGAATCCAAATACAACTCATGCGAGTTGTCATTAATATGAAGATGGGATCAAAGTGCATGCCACATGTGACTACACTTTAATCCAATTATTATGCAAGCAACTCCCTGATGAAACTTTATTGAAATTCATTTATTACAATACCCCAAGATTGTAAAAAGAGAACATGCAAAACATGTGAAAATCAAAGAGAAAATGAAAACATAGCATGCAAAAAGAAAAGATTGCATGCAAGTATTAATGTTCACATCTACCTCCATGGAGAAAAAATGACCTCAAATCTATGTAGAGGACAAAATTATCTTTCCAACACCACTTGAATCGCAAAAATCTGATAACTGAAACAAAAGTTATGAATTTTTGAAAAAAAGGGATAAATTGTGCTAGTCGACAATCAATAGACATGACCTGTCTAATTTGATTTTTGAAAAAATTAATCATTGCGCATGCAAAAAATAATGAATACCCAAATAATATTTTGATGCTTAAACAAAACCTAGAAAGGGTTTTTGAATCCAAAAAGTGAAAAATGTGATTTGGTAAAAAAAATTAACTTCACCTGTAGGGAAAATAGTTGCGGAGGCTATTTTGACAGCTTTTTCTAGAAGGTTATCTCACTATTTGTAAAATTTGGTAGATACCTAGATGCTATTTTAAGGTTTTGAACAAAACCCAAATATCATTTTTCTCAAAAATACATGAAAAGAAAAATATTGGCTATTGTAGATACCCACTAGCCTTCAAAGATACCCAAGAGAATGTTCTTGGTCTAATTTCTCCCTGATCCAAGAAGGGGCTTGCAAATAAAGGCTCAGATACCATGTTATAGTTTCTAATAAACTCAATAAAACCAAGATCACCTGCAACACCTGGATTAGCCTTCTACAAGGAGAAAATCAAACATGCAAGAGAAATTTGTATAAAATGATGCAAATTATATTATTGGGAATTATGAATTACATGGGATAACTTTCTTTTATAGAGAAAGATGAAAAACCCTAATAAAAACTTATTAGAACCCAAGTAAATTTAATAACGTGTAATTAAATATTTAATTATACCAACAAACATAAAGTATGTCATAAAATTTAGGACACGTAGAAGGAGGGGGATCCCATTCATTTTTTTTCCTTCATAAATTAGTGAGGTCTACAGTAATCATAGGAAGGTCTCATCCACTAGTATTATCAACATTTTTCCTAAATTTTTTAGTAACCATTCAAGCAAGACATATGGCAAGAGCTAGCCAAAGAAATTTGTTGGAGTCTAGCCAATCTAAAGATCCTCAAAAAGTAGGTAATAGAGAGGTAGAGAACCTATTACCATATCACAACCAACAACGTTGTGCACAATCATTTCTCACAATAGGGGAAGAGGTTTGAGAATGAGTCTCCCGATGGTCATAGGTAGGCTAACTACAACCACCAATACACCCATGAGGAGACCAACTTCTAGAGGTAGTGGGAGTCGACAAAACTCTAGCCACAACATAAGGGAAATTACCTTAGTGATCCAATAATACCTATAAGTGGTCCACCTCAAGTTCAATTTTAATAGCTTACACTTGAATCTACAATAACACATTATAACAAATTATAGATTTAGCATAAATAAATAAAATGATGATCAACAAAATATTTTGAGAAAATAACAGTTAATCTTTCCATATGCTAAAGAAAAACTTCACCTTAAAATCATGTCAGATTTGAATAAATTAATGAGGGGTGTGAGGAAAATCCACTAGTAAGACCATATTCCAATAAAATGGATCGTCTAAATAGGTTGGAGAAGTCATGTATCTAGGACCAAACATCTTGAGCTCTAGGATGAAACCATAAGAGATGTTTTGAGAGACTCTTAATATCTAACAAAATAATGTCGAGGATGAAGAATGCAAAAATGGGATAATTTGGAATCAAGGCCTTGAAATAGAAGATATTTAGTGTGGAACTTGTGTTGCTAGATTAACACTAGTGACTACAAATTTCACCATTGATTCAAAGTGGGCACCATGGAAAAATGAGGGAAAAGCTAATGATACCCTTGTTGAAGCATATAATTTTGGAAAGCAATGTTTGAATACCATTTCAATTCTTTCCACCAAGGTTTACATGATCTAAAATCAATTTTATGAACCATAACTAAGATGGCTTCTATAATTGTGTTAAAGGTTTCTTGATCCTAACTAGAAAGATGAAATTGAACTTTGACTTCATTCCAAGGAAAATAGATTCTTAGTTGATTTAGAAAGATATTTAGGGGTGTTTTAATCCTCTTTTTGAAAAATATTAGAGCACGAACCCAATGAGTCTTTGCAAGAGGACGATTCTAACACTAAAATGTATGAGACCACTAAATATTTTGCTAGTGTATGGAAAGCCTTGTATACAAATTTAAATCATTCTAAAGAAGCCAAGGCTTCATGAATTTTCAATACCACCAATTACTTTTTATCATAGAGGTCCCTTAAATATAAACATCATCATTCATACTAAAAGGGGTATGAAGGTCAATCCCTTTTCAAGCTAGTTGGCCAATTGAATGACTAGAAGATATGTGCAATGGCGGACTAAAAATTTTCAAGCTTTGTTACCCTCAAAAGAACAAATGATCCACTTAGTATAAATGGCTAAGCCTTGGCATAGAATGGGGAATAATCCCAACCCTCTTGATTCAATACGAAGACAATAAAACTATCAAGCCACTTGATGGAAACCTCAATGATTATTTGGAGAAGACTAAATAAAATCATGAAGAAGATTCTCTAATTTCAAATAGAAGATTTGGAGGGAACCCAAAAATAGGATTAGTATACATAAGTGGTTGCAAGAATCTTAGGAAAAATCTAGAATCTCTCAACCAAAGATAGAGGTTCCATGACACAATAAGCTATTTTTTTCAATTCTGACAATCTTCAAACAACTTATCACAAAAATTTCAAAGATATCTAAAAGGAAAAATGGATTCCCCAAAACCTAAAACTTTGATCATATTCAATCCACTTCCATCCAAAAGAATTAAGCCAAGAAGGATTATGAAGGATTACTTGTATAGCAAAAAATATTTTCCCATTGAATGGAAAAATTGGAGGCCTTGTAGAAAATTTCCAAACATTAAAGAGCTTTCTTTATTTTAATTTCCTCTTCCAAAATAATTAGAACATATTCGCCGATAAAATGGCCTATGAGCTAAGTAGAATAATTAGGTAAATAAATACCCTTAACCATCTTTGAAAGATAGAATGATGGTTACATGACATAATAACTCGACCAAAATAACCTTGGAAAAAATAAACATCACAATAACCCAAGGACAAAATAAACTAGGGTCATAATAACCCAAGCCAAAATAACCCATGGTCAAAATAACCCATGGACATAATATCCCCATAAGAATATAGAGAAATTGTAAAATGACCACAGGTTATTCTGTCCATGGGTTATTATGACCCTAAGTTATTTTTTCCTTGTTGTGTCCAGGGTTATTTTGGCTGGGTTATTATGTCCTGATACATAGAATGATCCAAGAGCTACCAAAATTATTTGATAAGTTAAGTACATACAAAGTTGGAGCTCAAGTGCAACGTATGTGAATAGATCAAAAGAGCCCAAATGGAATATATTGTTGACCATTGATAGTAAGCTAGGTTATGACATTAATAAAAAGTATACTCGTAGATTGAATTAATTGAGGTTTAAATCATAAGGGTTGTAGCATTATACCAAGATAAAGGGCCACTCAATATGATCACAAGCCTTAGAAAAGTCAATTTTGATGAAAATAAATTCTTGATGAAATCACCAAGCTTATTCCATGCCCTTCCCAAATTGTAATGATGTTATCCAATATGTATTTGGATTTAATAAAGTAAGTCCTCTTATGTCTCATAATTTAAGGAAGAAGATGAAATAGCTTCAAGGCTAGGGCTTTTCCCATAATTTTATAAGAAACATTAAGGTAGGTTATTGGTTTCTAGTTGTATATATATATTGGATCCCTAGTTTAGGTATGAATTTAATATTACTTTTATTTATGAAATTTACTAAAAAATTAGTATGATAAGCTTCAAGATAAACCTTATACAAATCCTTACCAACACAATTCCAAAGTGTTTTATGAAATTCTGAGGGATAACCATCACACCTATGGGATTTATCATTAGCCATAATGAAAACAACTTCTTGACTATTATAAATGTAGAGCAACTAGTCACAATAGTATCATTAACAAGAGGAAAGCCGACAAGGAACAACATTAAGTTATTCATAAAAAACGTGAACACATTCAAGAGAATTATCCTAAACCTTAAAAACCCTCTCATAGTTCTTGAAAAAGACATGAAGGATATCAAGAAGATCTTTGAGAATAGACTACCCATATTCAATCTAATTAATTCCTTGAGAAGAATGGTGAGATTGAAGAGCTTGAAAAAAATCTTTAGGATCCGTATCACTTACTTTTACCTAATGTAATATGAATTTGACTTGAGCACCTCTATCAACATGGTTATTGAACATAGGTTTTCATTGATGTAAAAGGAGTTTAGTGGTGTCAAAGGTGTGATGTATAAGTAAGTATAATACTAGTTGAACAGTGAGTGTAATAGTACTTGAATTATCTTTATCAGTGCATTTTGAGAATTATGTATCCAACTACTTATTACTTATTATAATCTTGTAATATCATGCCTACATCTATTCATGTTGATAGAGGTAATCCAAAAGTCTTATCTAGAATGTTGGAGATTAGTTTCTTAGGGAAAACAAGCTTTCTCTGGTAATACAATTGTGTTTTATATTCCCTTCTAGATGTGAGTTTTTCTCTAAGGTTTGAAAGGAGAGTATTCCTACACATGTTCTATCATATTCTAGAGTTTTTGGAAGTTATGTTGAAAGGAGAGTATTCCTACACATGTTCTATCATATTCCAGAGTTTTTGGAAGTTATGTTCAACATGAAAAAAGTTTGAAGTGATAGAAGGTTCACTATGTTCATCAATTAACTAGTTGATGTTGTCAAATTGTATGAAAATGGCTAGTAGTGTGTGCCATCTAGAGATAGCGTGGGCTGATAAGATAGGTCATAGTTAAGGTCCTTGTGGAACCACACATCATCATTTTATTTTGGCAGAAATAAATGTGTTTTAGGAATGACCTATTACACATTTCATGTAATTTGAATTTAGGTCCACCGTATGTTGTCCTGGTTAATTATAGATCCCTGGATGACATGAATTGATGTTAACTTAATGTCTTGTATATAATTTAAATCTCACTTCACATGATAAGAGTGAGAACAAGAGAAGAGAAGGTGGTGAGTGAATATACAAATATTTGAGTGTGAGTTAGTGTTATTCAATGTGAGTTGCATCCCAATCATTGTGTTCCATGACTAGAAGATCATAAGGAGTGCAAGAGAGTTTTTGAAGCAAGTTCAAATCTTGTGTAAGTTGTGTACTCAACATTGAAGATTTTGTTTACTTCTTCTGACCTTTAGGCATCATTGTGGTGAGGGTTTTCTCGCCCTTCACCTTCTTGGATCCATGGGTTTGCTTTTTATGTTTCTCTTAGAGCATCTATGGGTTACTATGGTCTTTCCTATGGAGGTGGTCCTATCTTCTATTGAGGGGAGATGGATGTGGCTAGAAGTGACCTTTCTCCTATAGAGGTGGAGTGGGATGTTACTCATTATGCCTGGAAGCGTTGTTGGGGGACTGATGAAGCCCTATTTTGTGGCTGCACGAGAGTTGATAATGGCATTCTTGCTGTCTTCTTGTCTTTATCTTCTATAGAGGTGGAGATATATTGAAAAGCAAGCTGATCTCTAATACTTTTGTTGATGGAGCTTTGTTTCTGATCCACGTTTTGAAAGTAATATTCTTGGGTTCAAGGTCCTTGCCAAAACCTGGAAGTATTGGGTTGTGGATCCCTTCAAAATCCATAGGTTTGGGTTTAAGGTCCCTGCCAAAACCTTATTTTAGTGGTTTGTTGGTCCCGTCAAAACCAATGGATTGTAGTGGGTTGTTGGTCCCATCAAAACCAATGAGGTCAAGATTCATGTAGTTTCTTGATTTTTTTCTGGGCAGCCTGCTGGTTTTTGGTTGGTTGCTGGCTTGTTGTGTCCATGTTTAGCTGCTGGATGTTTAAGTTTCTATCTTTCGGGTAGCTTGTCCTCTTTTGTGTGGGCTTTGGGTCCCCTTAAAACCTGATGGTTTTGGGTCCATTTAAAACTTGTTGTAAATGGTTTCGGGTCCATTTAAAACCTGTTTTTCCTATTATCAAAAACATTGAAGATCTGCAAGCTTTATCTTTGTAATATGATAAGACTGATGAGCTACGTATTGAGTTAATGCAAGAAGATATTTGTATTGAGGATTGGTGTCTCCAATAGGTTGTTTCCTACAAATAAAATTGGCGATTGGCATCTCTAGTAGGTTGGTGCCTACTTCATATTGTAAATTCCCTTATTATATTCCTTCTTTGTGAGCCTAGATTTGTTGGCAATATGTGTTGTAATTGATGCTAAATATGTATGATGAAGAATGTGTAATACTCCAGAGATAGTCGAAGCATGGCGACATCTATTGATGTAATATAGAACATTGTATACCTTTATAATTTCACGTAATGTTTGGCCCCTAATTTATTGGACTTAATTAAGCTTCTAATTTTCCAAATTATGATTTCCAAAGCATTATTTTTATAGTTTTATGAAGGTGAAAAAATATTAAACAAATACAAATTCAATCATTAAATCACTTTGGATCAAGTTTGTCTTGGATGTTTGGGCCCCCCTCCTTAGCTAGGACCCAAATTCAAATATGCTATTGGTGATATTTTAATATCCAAAATTCAAATATGAAGTGTCAGTTTTTGGAATCTAAATTTTCATAAATTGGATAAACACGGGTATAAATACCTATTCATTTTATCATTTGAAATCTAAGGAGAAATATCACATATTCAAGAGAAAATACTATTATCAAGAGAAAAATATCAGAGTATTATTATAGTAATTCAAGATCCAAAATCATGTTAATGTTTATGTGTGTTCATGTTCATGATATGTGAAGGCTAACATTGTTACATGTCTCCAAGAATTTAAGCATTCAAGAATTCAAGAAAATTAAGCAAGCAAGATCCAAGACCCTTGAAGAGATGTGTATGTCTTCAATCTTGAAGGAATCCATTGAAGGGTGGTGAGTTGCAACATTGTTTTCATTCATCATTTCCTTCCTTTCCATTCAAGGTTTTATCATTGTCATTTCCATTGTGGGTATGTGCAGGATCATCATGGAAAAAATAGGCCCTTAAGTGGCAAACTATTTAGAAAAATCAGAGTTAGGCAACTTGACGTAAAAATTTGAATAAGTTATCTATATTATTTCAAAAATATGTAAGAATAAAATCTATAGAAAATTGAATGTAGTTTCTAAACTACTAGGTTTTTAAATCTATTTGGTGAAAATTTGAAATTTCAATGTAGTAGTACTTAAATTTCAAGGAAAAATAAGTAGGTGTTTGTCCACCCTAACCACAATAAAATGATAATATTTTTTATAACATTTTAGATATAAGTAGATGACTCATGTGTGATGCATATTTTTTTGTAATTTTTTTCCAAGTAAATAGTTAATTATGAATTTTTATTACAACTTTTAAAAATATAAAAACCCATATGTCTGACCACCTTAACTTGGTAAAACTTCATGAAATTTATTTTTTCTTTTTTTAATCCTATAGTATGCGAAGCATAGAATGTGATGCACATTTTGGATTCAAAAATTGTGATACCGTTTGAAAGCTATAAATGTTTTTCAATTAGCCTATCAATCAGGACTTTAATCGTAATTCAAATAGAAAATGAATAATAATTATTTATTAAATTTAGAGTAAGTCATAATTTATATTGGTGGAAAGCTAAGAATCTCCTTTAGAAACCCTTTTTGTTTCATCAATTTTGGGTAAAAAAAAGTCGTCAGCCACATACCCATTATATTGCCACTTTTTGGCCCATCATGATCCTACACATACCCTTGTAGAAGTGGAAACAATAACATGAGGTTTGAATGAGGCAAGCCCCTATATGGCACAACATTTTCCCTCTTTGTGAATGTGCAAGTTGTGGGTTTGAAGTGGATTGAAGAGATCTTGAAGATCCATTTTGAATTATTGCATTTATTGTCACCATTCTTGTCAAGACACAAAAACTCACCTAAAGGATTTATTTATGTCATTTCAACTATGGGATAGACATAAAATATAAGCTCAATTCCGACATCAGAGGACATAAAAATTTGAGGACACCCCTACAAGGACTCAATAGCCATATGGTGACCTTGTCCTTGTACACCTAACAAAACCAGAGTTTTTGAGAAGCTACACAGTCATATGCACCTTCTAGATTTGTCATAATTTGATTGTTTATATTCATAAATTATTGGATAATTGCATTCATTGCATTAGGTTATTTAGTTTATTTAGGGTAATCAATCACAATTATTTTCAAATCATTCATATCCTCAAAAGGATACAAATCTAGGTTTGATTGGTTCACTAGCATTGAGGTTGATAGTCAATCTATACACCTTGTTTATTTATATCCTAATGAAAATGTAGAAATGATGGTGTAGTGTAGTAAAATGCATACCCTTGCATTTTCACAGTTGTTTGGGCCTACAAAGTGCTTTATTTATGCTTCTTTATGGCTTAATTGGTCCTATTTTTCATCCACAATCCTAATAAGCTATATATTTTATGGAAAATCTTGACAAACATCAAAGGATAAATGATCATTTAATGTTTCTATCTATGTGTCCCTAATTTTTGGACTGGGACTAATACGCCACCTAGGGTGTCTTTGTCCTCCATGGGTCTTGGGATCTTGAATAAAGTGTTTAGTATCTTGCTATGAAATTGGTCACTTTCTCATCATCCTTTTGTTTGCATGTCATTAAATCAATGAGGATCATCTTGGGACCCATGTGAATATGGAATTGGTTATAAAAGGAATCAACAAGTTCATTGAATGAACCAGTTGAATTATTTAGTAAAGAAGAGAACCACTCTAAAGCAGTATCCTTCAAGGACCTAGGGAATAGCTTAGCCAAAGGTTTATCTTCAAATATGAAATAACTAAGCAAGACTGTAAAAGCAGAAACATGGCTAATAGGATCTCCTTTCCCACCATATTTATCAAATTGGGGAACTTCTATACTTTGTGGCATTTGTTTTCTCAATATATCCAAGGATAAGGGATTGGTTTTCATGTATTACAGAGGTTGACCATAGTTGTTTTCATTTAAGGTTGCAACATTTTGTTGAAGGGATGTCATGCTTTATAGAAGTGTGTTAAGGAGAGCATCATTGTTATTGTAAGGTGGAGGGAAATAAGGTGGAGTAGGGTATGTATGCGGAGGGAAAGTGAATTGTAAGTTTGTGAAGGAGGATGGTTGAGGAGATATTGGATTTGAATGCACAACACTAGAAGGATTCCCTATGGAAATACCTAAGGAAGTGTTCAACCTAAATTATTGAACACTAATCCAATTGATAGGGTATGTGGCTGACGAATTTTTTGTTATCCAAAATTGATGAAATGAAAAGGGTTTTTAAAGGAGATTCTCAACTTTCCACCAATATAAATTATTCTTTACTTTGAATTTAATAAATAATTATTGTTCATTTTCTATTTGAATTATGACTAAAGTACTAATTGATAAGCTGATTGAAAATCATCTATAGCTTTCAAACGGTATCACATTTTTTGAATCCAAAACATGCATCACAATATATGTTTTGCATTCTATAGGATTAAAAAAAGAAAATTTGAATTTCATGAAGTTTTGACCAAGTTAAGGTGATCAGACATATGATTTTTTATATTTTTTAAAATTTTTAATAAAAAAATCATAATTAATTATTTACTTGGAAAAAAATTACAAAAAAATATGCATCACATTCGGACATGAGTGCTCTACTTATGTCTAAAATATTATAAAAAAATATTATCATTTTATTGTGGTTAGGGTGGTCAGACAAACACGTACTTCTTATTTTTCCCTAAAATTTAAGTACTCGCATTGAAATTTCAAATTTTCACCAAATAGATTTAAAAAAAAAAAAAACCTAGTAGTTTAGAAACTACATTCAATTTTCTACAGATTCCATTCTTACATATTTTTGAAATAATATAGATAACTTATTCAAATTTTTACGTGAATTTTCCTAACTCTGATTTTTTTGAATTTTTTACCACTTAAGGGCCTATTTTTTCCATGACGATCCTACACATACCCATTAGAAAGATGTTGATTGCATTATTAAGGAAATATAACCACATCTTTGCATGGTCTTATGATGATCTTAAGGCATATAGAGAAGATTTGTTCCAACATGAGATCCCATTGAAACCAGATGCAAAGCCTTTCAGACAAAAACAAAATCCTACCTTAGAACCTAAAATGCATGAAGAACTTATGAAGCTTAGAGAAGGGGGTATCATCAAGCCTATCAGACATTCATCTTGGGTCTCTAATTTAGTACCTATTAGAAAGAAAAATGGAGACATAAGGCTCTGCGTAGACTTTTGAAACTTGAATGTATCCTCTCTTAAGGATAACTACCCACTCCCAAACATGGAGGCTATGTTGCAAAGGATCATGAGATGTGAGCTACTATCTATGATGGATGGATTTGTAGGTTATAACCAAGTGAAGGTTAAGGAATCAGAACAATACAAAACAACCTTCACCACACCATGGGGAACATATGTATATGTTAGAATGTCATTTGGACTCACAAATGCTTGTGCAACTTTCTAGAGAGCCATGGATGTTGCTTTTGCTGATCTAATTAATGTAATAATGATGGTATACTAGGACGATCTCACTACATATTCCAAGAAAGTAGAAGATCATGTTGCACACCTTGAAAAAATATTTTTCAAAGAATTGGAATATGGCATTTCCTTGAATCCTAAAAAGTGTCATTTTATAGTAATGGAGGGAAAGTTACTAGGACATATTGTGTCCAAGGATAGAGTCAGGATTGATCCGAAAAGAGTGGAAGCCATAGATAAGATTCCTATTCCTAAGAAAGTTAAATCCATCCAATCCTTCTTTGGGAAAATTAATTTTGTGAGAAGATTTATATTTAACTTTGTTGAGATAGTGAAACCAATATCAAAGACATTAAAGAAGGGTGCAAAAATTGACTAGACAACTAGGGCCATAGATGCATTCATATCCATCAAAAGAGAAATTAAAGAAGCCCCAGTCTTAAAATCCCTTGATTTTAATAAACCACTCCGGATCTTTTCATTTGCATCTTATCACACAATTGCAACAGTAATGCTAAAAAAATTGATGAGGGGTATGAATAGCCTATTTCTTTCTTCAGCAAATCCCTCCAAAATGCAGAATTAAAATATGACATTGTAGAAAAATAGGCATATGCATTAGAAAAAAATTTCAAAGCATTTAGATCATATCTGATGGGAGAAAAAGTAATAGCTTATGCACCTAATGCAACAGTAAAAGATGTGTTTGTACAAACTGAAGTAATGGGCCGTAGGTGTAGATGGATAAACAAAATCAAAGAATTTGACATTGAGTTACAAATCAACAAGCTTATAAGAGGACAAGGATTAGCCAAATTAATGGTTGAAACAAATATTGAAGATTCCCAAGTGTGCAATTTGAATAATGAAGATAACATGATTACTAGTATAGAGCACACACCATGGTACAATGATATTGTGTATTATCTTAAACATATGAAATTCCCTAAAGGATTTAATGATAACAAGAAAAGGATGCTTAAACTACAAGCTTCAAAGTATGTATTCATGAAAGGGGACCTCTATTGGAAAAAATAGGGATGGTGTTTTGTTGTTGTGCCTAGATAAAAATCAAGCAAGGCATGTTTTGAAGGAAGTGCATGAAGGATTATGTGGAGGGGATTTCTCAGTGAAGACTATTGCACATAAGGTGTTAAGGGAATGTTACTATTGGCCTAGAGTTTTCAATGATGCTTATGATTATACTAGGAAATGTGAAGCATGTCAGAAGTTTTCTGGGAAATTGAAGTATCAAGGGGCATTTCCTTTAAGACCTTTGTAAGTTGAGGCTCCATTTCACAAATGGGGGATTGATTTCATAGGAGAGATTGTAGAAAAATATAGTGGAGGACACAAATAGATATTAGTAGCCACAAACTACTTCACAAAATGGGTAGAAGCTATACCTACCAAACAAGCAACTAGTAAGGTTGTAACAAACTTTTTATTGGAAAATATCATCATCAGATTGGGAGTGCCAACAAGAATTATAATTGATAATGGGATGTACTTTAGTCAAATGAATTCAAGGTATTTTTCCAATCCCATGGTATAGTAATCTCATATTCTTCACCATATCATCCATAGGTAAACTGGCAAGCTGAATCTAGCAACAAGAGCATCCTAAATATCATCAAAAGAATGTTGGATAATAACAAAAAGGCTTGGGATTCCAAGTTGAGACTAGCCTTATGGGCAGATAAAATCACTATAAAGAAGGCCATCGGAAAATCACCTTTTGAACTTGTGTATGGGACTCAACCTAGGCTCCCTTTGCATAATTTATTACTAGTATGTGAGTTCATATTGCAAGAATAGGGCATGTGCAAGATCATGATGGGCCAAAAAGTGGTGATATGTAAGTGATATGATGGCCGATGTGGCTAACATACCCAATATTTAGACGTTCCTTAACCTATGGAGGAGAGGATGGAAAAGTTAATGGAACTTGATGAGGTCAGGAACCAAGCTCAACAACACAATAAGAAGAAGCAATTACAAATGAAATACGTATATTAAAAAAGGGATAAAAATAGAAAATTTGAAGTAAATAACATGGTTCTCATGTGGAATGTCAGGAGTCAAGACAAAGGGAAGAATGGGAAATTTGAAGCTCTATGGTTAGGACCATTTTTCATTATTGGCAAGGGTTTTGAAGATTCATATTACCTCCAGAACATGATAGGAGAAGAACAAGAATTTCCAATACATGGACAGTTCTTAAAGAACTTGTTTTCTTGAAGACCATAAGGATGATTAAGAATTGCCAGTGCATGCAAAAATTCTTGAGAAACCTCTCAACATAAGTTTTCCATGCACAGTAGTAGAGGATTCCACTCTACTTCCATTTCTCACCCATTCCTAAATTCACTTCAACTTCCATACAAGATAAATAAGACATTTGGTCTGCTTCCCAAGAGACTTGGATTCTTGCTATACCTAAAAGGGGTATACATCCCTAATCAGAGCCACTGTTAGGACTAAATCCTATTCACTATTTGTTACATTTGATTTCATAAATTGCAGAAATTCATGACCCATGTTAACTAATGATCCCATGAATATGGCCTTTCACATATAAGTGTTTCCCTAATCATAGTTGAGCAAAAACTTTAAGAGAAATTGATCCTTATCAGGAAGATCACGTGCATGTCTTTTCGATCAACAAGTCATAGCCCTTTATTTGAATATTTTCTACATATCAAGAAGAGGTGAATAAAGTTACAACAATCAAAGATCCCAAAGATAATAGGCATGCATAATCAAGAAGATAATGCATAACATTTCACTGATGAAAAACTTATCGGAAAAAGAAAGCTAGTCAAAGGGAAATTTTCAAATCACACCAAGCTCATGCATCTCACCGATGGAGAGCTTATTGGGGAGAAACATACATACTTTCATTGATAAAAAAAGAGAAAATTTTAATTGGAGAGACATGTATGATTGGAGTGGGTTCCTCAGATCTCTCCGACTTTGTGGGTTACTCTGATGAAGGAAACTAGAAATTTTTTCAGGGAAAGCTCCACCAACTTATCCCAATGAACAAAGCAGTAGAGGAAACATATCAAGGAGACCAAGTATATCGGAAAGGAATCTTATTCTCTTAGCGATGATAATATGGAATGAACACTATTTGTTGGAAAGACACCAAGTGATGCTTAAAAGGATTTCTAATGGTCTAGACCACCCTAATATTTGGTAGACTTCATAATGTTCTCCCTGAAACATTAGGAATTGAAAAGCAAGAGAAAATGAAGTTGTACAATATCGGTGAGAATATTGAGTTGTCTTTTTGACTAAATAAGAGAACCAAAGGGACACTTCATATCAAAAGGAAATTTAGTTTGTCTTGGTGATTAGTTATGAATGTATAAACAAAAGATGGCGCCAAATAAGCACACAAATCAGCCTGAGACTAGAGGGGTTCCACCGATGCAATATTGTTGTATTGCTCTAACATTTCAAAATTCAAAAAACCTGTTGCATTCATTTCCAGTGGAAGACATTAATGGCTGCACAAACAAACCTTATATGAACATTTTTTAATGAAAATAGATTGAACCAAAATAATTTTCAGAAGTTGCAGTGAAGAAGGATGGGATATTGAGCATAAGTCAAGGAATTTAGTGTGCCCAAAAACTTACAAGTAAGCATACCAAATATCCTTGCAAATTGATATATTGTAATTCAATTCTACCATCTTGTAGAGAAATAAGATGGAAAGTTCTATAAAAAAAAAAAAACAAAAGGCAAGAAGGTGAAAGTAGCCAGTCTAAAAATAGAAACACCTCTAATACTCAAGCCATTATAGTTGTTGAAGGCCTGACAAGGAAGCATACAGACTATTACAAGGAACTTCAAGCAGATGTCAATGAGTTTATTGATGCTTCAAAAGAAGGTGTTGCTACATTGTTTAGTGACAATGGAGAACTGAAAAGTTAGAATGAATGGATAAAATAATGTCAACTAATAGTGCAGGGAGCCTTGGAAGTAGCTAAAGATGAAGATCACATATTAGAAGAGGCCTGTGAGCATTTTAAAAAGATGATTATTATGGAGATTGTGGTGAGGAATGATGTGCATGATCCTGATACATAATTGAGTCAGGAGTACCTAGATGATGTTACACAAGTTCATATGTGGCTCATTAGAGCTTAATGTTAATATTTTGTTTTGTTAAAGTCTCAAAAGACACTCATGAAGAGGTATACCATCTTCAATATATTGCTATATAAGTTAAACACGTGATGATTGAAAAAGAGGAGTGAAAAAAGAGAGAAGAGAGAAATATACAAAAGAAGAGACTTTTCATAATATATATCATGTAGATCGTACTATAAAGGACCATGATGCAAGCATAAATTTTGGTATAAATCAATAGAAGATCTTTAATTCTGTGTGACTTTATATTGGTGTCTATTGTTTATTGATTTGAATAATTATCTAGCTATCTCCACACTGTTATTTCTTTGTTATTTGAACTTGTGTATCCAAGTTGATATTCAGTTTCATCAAACACATTTGTTGTTATTGTGTAATCAAGTTAATTGGTTTCTATCAAAGAATTAAAATCCTTTTAATTGATTGCAGTAACTTGGAAGTAATGTTTGGATCAATAAGAAGAGCCTTGTAATTGATAAGACTACCATACTATCTCCAACTTGATATTATCTTGTTATTCAAATTGAAGATATACTTCATTTTTCAATGCACATTTGTTGTAATTGTGTGATTCTTTTTAATTGGTTCCTTCAAAGAAGGATTAAAATCCTTCTAAATAAGTCACGGTAACTTGATAAGATCAATTGGATAAATAAGTAGAGTATGTTAGTCACATTCTTGCATGTTTATACAAGGTATAAACAAACATATGTGCTAAGTAATTAAAACAGTAACCAATACTAGTCACTTATCATAAAATTTCATGGAATCCGCTTACCCAATAAGGCACTGGTCCACTTCATATTTCATTATACCTTACCTATCCACTTTCATATTCTAAATTTCCAATCATCACATTAGGAGTAGGAGTAGTTAAAAAGCCTTCATTTATTCCATACTTTATGCCACTGTGGATAGATCCTTAAATCCAATTAAGTCACACAACCCTTAGATCTTCTTTAGCTATCAAGGTCCATACACCTAGGTTTAGCAGAGCCTGAAGTGTAGGGAGTCATCAACCATATAGGTTAACTCCATTAGTTGGTTCAAAAATTTTGCAAGTCTAACCATAGAGCCTGGCATCCTCTTAGGGTTTGTAACCTGCATTTTTGAGACCCAACAATTTGTTCAATGAAAGTTGTTGTAAAGGAACTTGTTGGATTTTAGGATTTTTTTGGAATATGATTGTGTTCAAGCATGGTGTGTGGTCTTCAAGTAATCTTTGGATTTGAGGAAGTGTGTACTTAAATGTTAATGGTGTTTACACTAGTTGAGGATTTTCTTCGGTAATTATGGAAGCGTGGTGTGGTGTATATGTTTGATTTTGTTCCAAGTTAAGATGTGGTGTGGTCCGCTTTCATTCCTTTCCACCACGAGAATGCTTAGTGCTAACCTAATTTGAATTTGCATGGCTGAGGTGCAAAGCTGACCTTGGAGAATGTTTTCAAGGTTGAAGAAGGTATAAATAAGAGTTGAGTTAATGAATAATTATGTTGTAATCTCTGTGATGCAAATTGAAGAAGTATGAAGTGTGAATTTGTGAAGATCATTGCGAACTTCAGTGAGTCAGACTACTGGAAGCAGTGAGAAGAAGGTGTCTAAAATCTTTAGTAAATCTACAAATGAGTTGGTGATGTTGTGGATTTTTCTGTTGCATTGAGATGGATTTATCACTGTAACATTCTTCTTTAGTCTTTTCTATAATTTGGCAGTGAGCCTTTGGTAATGAGCCCTTCTTTATTGTGGTTAGTGAGCCCTTTGATAGTGAGCCTTTTGTTTTTGGTGTTGCAATTAATTTATATTATGAGTTAATCCTCACCCCGGTTTTTCTCTTCTTGGGATTTCTACATAAATCTAGTGTTCTATTCTGCATCGTGTTGATGTACATTTTTGTTTATATCATTTTCTTTCATGCTAAATCATTGTAAAAAATTAAGGGCTAACTAAGTTGACATGGATCTAAATGTTTATAAGGTTTTTTGATATTATAATGTATAACCGATTCACCCTCCTCTTAGTTGTCTTGTGTGCATTCAAAAAAGAGTACATCACATAATCTATTAGTTACATGTGTCACTCTCACCTACTTTGGTCAATCTATTTTGGACTTATTAGCCCTCTATTGTAACTATTTATTTGTCTTTACTTTAGTAGGTGTAACCATATGTATATTTTGGGATCTATTAAGTAGGTGAGACTCATTCCTATTCTTAATAGGATCTATAACCAATAATAGATCTTGGTTTAGATTATTATTTCTCATAATATGTGATTATCTTTATGTTTGGGTTTAATAAGATATTTATGTAGGTATTATGTATATTGAAGTGATGAAGGTGTTTCTACACCATAGAGGAAATAAATGTTTGATTCAAAAAGAGTGATTTAACCTATGTATAACGTAATTGAGAAATGACTCTCCTTATTCATGTCCACCAAAAGGGTCTCTTACATAAAAATTAGTTTCTCACTTTGCAATAACAAAGAAAAATATTTAACCTTTTTAATTATTTCAAATTATATTTTTAGTAGATGTTAATATATATCTTATTAAAAGATTGCAACATGATAATATTTTTCTAATTTTGATGGGTAGCTATGAGATGATTTTTTCTCAATTTTGATCTATAGCTATGAGATGAATGAAAAATTATTACTCGCTTTTTGTAGTTTATGTTATGCACAAGTGTAATTTATTTTATTGAATTTAACATATAAAGAAAGTGTGCATCCTTGAGTTTTACCTATTCTAATTATGTAAAACAACTAAAATGTAATGTAAAAACACAAAGAACACCTCAACGATTAGCCTAAGGGATTGTTAACACACAAAAAAATAGATGAAATTGTGCTAATGCTTATACCTTCTCCATGTTGATGAATCCCTTGGTCGGCCATTGATTTTTAAGATCCTTGTGTGCTCCTTGGATGGCTATTGATATGACTAAATGCAAAATTGACTATATGATAGGATGCAAATGCAAATGACTAAAATGGCTTGGCTAAGTAAGAGGAAATGCTTGTGAGTTGAGTGTTCAAAATGACAGCACATAGGTGTAAAATGACTAAGTGTTCCAAAATGCCTTAGAAGAGGGGGTATTTATAGAGAAATTTGAATTCTCTAAAGAATTCAATGGTTGAGATTGAGGCACCAAGATCAAGATGTAGGGCTATGGTGAGTTGAGGACTCACAAGCCCTCACATATTGACATGTAGAATGTGAGATGGCCAAGGATAAGATGATGTGGAAGTGAGGTGGAAGGGAGGTACATGATGTGTAAGAAGGACATGTACCTTGGAAGTATATTGGGAGATGAGAAGAATCTTGGGTGAGTAAATGTGAATTAAAAATTCACATGCTTGGAAGAATCCCATGGACAAGACAAGATTCCAAAAAGGGAAGTACTTGTCCTAATGTGACTTGATGTGACAAGTCAAATGTTCTAGAAGTTGCATGGGGATAAGGTAAGCCTTGAAAGGATAAAATGTGAATTAAAAATTCACATGGGAAAGAGGCTCAATGCTAAGAAAGGAAAATGAAAAGGTTGACTAAAAAGGTATGCTAAATGTGGCTAATGACTTTGATTAAGGTTGTGCAAATACTTGATTAGGATAATTAATGAGAGATTAGAAGCACATGGAAAATGTAGGAGGATGCGACATTAATCCCTAATTAAGAGGATGCACATCTTAATCATGAATTAATTAAATTAATCCAGATTAGAAAGGGATTATGGAGGTTGTGTCAAGGAGAGAGAAAAATGAAGAATTTTAAATTGATTTTATTCAAAAAGGTCAAATGACTAAATTAAATAAATTGATATATTTATTTAATTTAGAGAGGAAAAGGTGTAAGGTAAAGCATTTAATTGTTAAATTAAACACTTTAGGGACCTTAGGCATACCATGAAATATTAATTAAATGAGTGATGTAATTAATATTGACCAAGAGGATGAGGTGTATGAGTTAAAGGGATGAATAAGGAGACAAATTTGACCATATGGAAGTGGTCAAATTTGGATGTCTAAATTTTTCCCCTCTTTGAAACACTGTTAGGATAATAGGGTTTCAAAAAAAATAAAATGCAGATGACTCCATAGAGGAAATGACCAAAAAAAGAGATACTCCAACATAGGGAGGCCACGTGAGTTTCCCAAACAGAGGGAACTGAAAGGGGATGCACTGGTATCACGAGAGAAGGCTCATGCTGGAGGAATGGAGAGGAATGATAGGGTATGCCCCCTCGAGGAGGCAGATGGGGAAGGAAAAGGGGTCCCGGGCGACTTCTCGAAAGTATAACATGGTATATGTCATTGGAAAGAGCACATGAAACCAAGAAGATTGGCATTCAAAAGAAGTCAATCGAACGAACATTTAGCAAACAGTGGCTCTGGGAAGTTAGGGGCGTAGGGCGCTTCCGCCCCAACTTGGGGGCACTTCCACCTTGGCACGGGGATGCTTCCGCCCAAGATTGGGGCGCACGCCCGAATTGGGGTGCTTCTGCCCTGGCTTGGGGCTCTTTCGCCAGGGCATGGGGGCACTTCTGCCTCGAATTAGGGCGCTTCCACCCCAGCTTGGGGCGCTTCCATCTTTTCATGGAGGCACTTTCGCCCCAGCTTGGGGGCGTATCCGCCCAGGCGTAGGGGTGCACCCGCCCCTACTAGAAGATAGGTTCACCCTAACTAGGACGAAGCGGGATGGGGGGGAAAGAAACTAAGAGAGAAGAAAAAGAGAAGTGAAGTATTTGCACAACCAAAATCATAGGGTGAATGCAATGCAATGGTAATGACCATGAAACACAATCCTAATATGATTTTCCTTCTTTAGAGCACTGAGTTTTGATATAGCATAAGACACGATACACCAAGGTATGATGGACCAAGGCAGATTGGTGTCTAATGCACAACAAACAAGAAGGCTATCCCAACACTCCAAAGTGACAAAGACTTTGGTCAGGCTAGGCATTGGGATAACCGCAAGCACAAAGGGATGTTCCATCATAACATAAGATCACATGGGTTTTGGTGGATACTACGTTGGACAACCCAACAAATAGCTATAATAAAAGACCAAGATACACCCCTATGTTAACTAGTCAAAATGCACCATAATATGATGGATCATGGTGGGCTTGACAAGTGATGATAGGGAGCTCAATTGATAAACAAAAACCAAAAGCATCAAAATATTTCAATCAAGTTTCAAACATGCTTTGCCATAGGATCAAGGGGATGGATGGGATTGACGAGGTCTGTTAGGAAGGATGCATCCTATTGAGACCGATGATGGATACTAAACTAAAAAATTGATATGACGCAGGATATTCAGAATCGATTAGATCTGATGATACAAGTGGATCTTGTTTGTTAAAAACTAGCTAGATAAGGGCATAGCTTGATGACATGACACAAGACTGACACACCCTAGAAAGACCTAGGGGCTTGGGGGCCAATCAAAGATTAGCCTTGCCTACGTGAAAGCACAGAGCCCTCGTAGCTCGATAAAATGTTGATGAAAGACCACAATAGAGACCTTGATGGATGATAAAGATAGGATGGACAAAAGGATCAAAGTGGACAATGAAGATTGATGATAGACAATAAAAGAGCCCTGGGGGAAAATCAATTGATCGACCTTTCTTACATGAAAGCATAGGGGCGACGTAGTTCGACAAAAGACCAAAGACAAATGAGGGATAAGGGCCAATGTGATAACCCTGATAAGGGGATAAAAAGATTGGACCGATATGAGGATGGTGATTACACTAAGCTTAGGGATGGGATAGTTATCCAAATTAGAAAAAGATGAATCGGGATGATGATATGATGGATAGATGAATGATGAGAAAGGGTAGGAGATTGAAAAGATGTGCAAAAGAAGCAGAAGTGATGGCAATAAGATAGATGGCATTGGATTGCATGAGGGGAAGCCTATAGCTATATACCAATGACAAGGGATTATGAGATGGGATGAAGATAGAGATAAACAGATAGGAAGATAAGGATGGGGAGATAGAAGGAATGTTATAATGGATGGATAGGGGGATAAGGATAGGTAGGAAGATAAGAATGGGGAGATGGAAGGGATGATATGATGGATGGATAAGGGGATAAGGATAGGTAGGAAGATAAGGATGGGGAGATAGAAGGGATTGATAAGATTGAGGAATGATGTCTCCAAGGACTTATGTCACAAAGGAAGTAGATTCCCCCACTCTAAGTATGTCATGCTAATGAGGCGTGAGGAATGGAAGATGAGTGGATGGGAAGATAAAGGAGATAACTAGAGGAGGATAGGATGGGTGACTAAGGAATATGATAGAGCATGGATGAAGGGAATGTATACCAAGAGGTGTCCAAAGAATGAATAGATAGGTGCCCTTGATTTGATCAAGATCACAAGAAGGATGGAGGGATGGGAGATAAATGGGATATGATGGTAGGATGCGAAAGATAGGTGGGATGGAGGGGATGGGTGAAAGGGATGCAGGTTCCCCCAAGTGCAAAAGTAAACTAGATAGGGGATTTACACATGATGCCTATATGCCAAGTTTTCATCATGGTACTTATCCAAGGTGCTTGTTTGCCAAGTTTTCACCATTGGACGAATAATTTCTCTTTACTATTATTATTATTATTATTATTATTATTATTTTTATTTTATTTTAATTTATTTTTTTTTTTTTGACAATTTTTTGCTTGTTTGTTGATTTTTTTGGATTTTGGGATAGAATCCGGGTGGAGATGGATAAGTATAGGGAGGTGGATAAGCAGATGTAGAAGACATGTGATAAGGATGTGGATGAAGGAATCAAGCATCAAATTCCATATGAAGTATTAAGAGCCCATGTTTGAAGTGACTATTGGATGTTTGTACAAACTTAGTTATGACAATGGAGGAATTATGCAAGGGCAGGTATTAAAGGGATTTGATAGGGTAGGTATGTGGAATAATGGATGGGATGTTGGAAAGTTTATGGATGGAATGATGGAGTAAATGTATGATGGGGAGGCATGTTCAGGACCAACATTGGCACATGTGGTGGGGGGTGTGAAAGGATAGGAGGATTAATGGTTGGATGATGTGGGGATAATGGAGGGTGTAATGGAGGATGTGGAGATAATGGAGGAGAGGTGATAGAAAATTTTGGGACATAAGGACTGAAAATGGATTTAGGAGATGGAGGATTTTCATGATTAGCTTTTGGAGTAGCAACTTTGGATGTGTGTATGGATGCTTCATTTGAAGGCATTGCATCTTTTTTCTTCAGGATCCACATGATTTTGATTTTTTCTTTGGTGGGCCTTTGTGACCTATGGAGTTGATTTGGGTTTTGGATTTTTCTTTTCTTTTCTTCAACATGTTTTTAAGAGGGGACATGAGGAGATTTTGATTCATGTGGATGTTTAAATTTATGAATTTTTACTTTGGCATCCAAAGTGCTTTTAGTAGCAATGTGATGGGTCCGAGCGGATGGATGATGTGGAGAGAATATGAATGGAGGGACAGAGGTAGGATTTGGAGGATGATATGTGGAGGAAGGATGTGTAGGTACGTGCCTTTGTTGATCCTAATTAGGGAACATGAGAGTGGGATAGTTATGATGGGTTACATGGATAGGTGATGGATGGATAATAAGACAAGATGGAGGAGGTGATTTTGGGATGTAAGGGACCAAAATGGACTTAGGACCTAGAGTATATGTGATGGGGGATAGGGGAACATAAGGACCCAAAATGGATGGTGAAGGAGGAATATGGATGGTTGTTTTGAAGCGATATGATGGAGGAGGAGGGATGGCAAAAAATGATCTAGTGGAGTAATGGGAGGAGCCTCTTATCTTTTTAGAAGAGGATCAGGGAAGATGTGTGAAGGTTGTACCAACATTCTTGGATTGTGAGTTGTGAGTAGTAAATCCAAGACCTTGTGTATACAAATGTTCTTTAGTTTGGATGGGCTCTATAATACCTTTCTCATGAAGTCCTAAACCTTTTCCTTGATAGTTCATTCTCTTAAGCATTCGATCGAGGATAGGATTTTTGTTAATTTGGAAGAATGATACGAGTACATTATTCGGTGGAAGAGGAGGGTTGGTGTATATGCTTTGTTTTTCTTCTGCGAGGAGAGCACCATGGAGGAATGTGAGAGGACCAAGGGGATATGGAATAGGTGGTGGTGAAGGATCATGAGGTGGAGATGATGGGGTGGCAGGATCGCGATCAAGTGGAGTGAGTGATAAGGGATCAAGAGAGGAATTAGGTGATATGATAAGTTCGGCATTCGGGGTAGCAGGTGATAGGGGCTTGTGCGATTGAGTGATTGGATCTAGAGTGTCAAGGGGATCATGGATCAGAATGGATGAAGGAATATGAGCTTGAGACGGACTGGATGGGATTGTGGGATCTTGATGTGGAGGGGATATGGTGGTATGCTTTGGATCAAACTCTTGGCATGATAACAGAGTGTTGGAGGGATTCTTCATGTGGGGGAGACAAAAGTATGGAGGATTCATGAGGTTCATGGAAATGTGTTTCGATGCTACTAGGAGTGGGAGGAGTGGATTGGATTTGGGTATCTTCGATGGATTGGGTTGATCTAGGAGTAGAGGGAGTGGATTGGATTTGGGTGTCTTCAATGGGTTCAGTGGCTCTTAGAGTAGTAGACGAGGGTTCAATGGATTCAGGGGGTTTGATGGTTTCAACGGTTTGAGTAGTAATGATAGGTGTTGGACAGATAAGGGTCTCGTCATAAGGGATTGTACTTGGGGGAGTGTGGATATAGGATTCCATGTCTTAAGGAGGTGGAGTTGGGGAGGTTTTCTTTGTCATGAGTCCTTGGAGAACTTCTGAAATGAGAGACTTCCATATGGTTGGCTTGGCTTGGCTGGGGTGGTAGAAATGGATGAGGAATATGGATTGGTGGACTACGGTTAAATGGAGGAATGTGATTGGATGTAGGACTGGGAGTAGATGGAGGATTAGGATTGGATGGAGCATTAAGGTAAGGATATTGGAATGGTGAATTAGGATAGGGGGCCATGGATGGTGGATTAGTACAAGAGGATACATGTGGTGTAGTGGGATAAGAGGATGTGGGAGATGGAATATAATAAAGGTATTGGGATGGTGGATGAGGATGAGGAGACGTGGATGTAGGATTAAGGTAAAAGGGTGTGGATATAGGATTGGCATGGGTAGATTGGGAAAGAGGATTAGGATAAGGGGACATGGATGGGGAATTGTAATAGGAGTATTGGGATGGTAGATTAAGATAAGAGGATGTGGAGGTTGGATAAGAGGATGATGTAGATGAAGGACATAATGAATATGGGGATGGGGAAGATAAGTTGGATATCCCATGTCAAAGGTAGCATAAGGAGTGTGATTAGGCATGGATGAAGACATAACAAGATAGCTTAGAGGAGTAATTGGATTTTGGAAAGTAGGTGGAGAAATATTATTAGCGATGACAACATCAAGGGGATCTATGTCATATACCTCTTGATTGACAAGACTTTCATTATCCTCGTCAACATAATTAGGGTTTCCCTTGACTACTATTGATTGGAGTTGATTATTAAAGCATGATTATGACACCAAATCTACCTCAAGATGGAAGTAGACTGATTGGGTTAGAGGTGATTGGATAGGGATGTGATTGGATTAGATCGGATAAGATCAATCGATGATTGAACCAAGTTTAGAGATTACCCTAGGTGACTTGGGATACTAATTGATCAGATTAAAGGATAAATGGATGATTGCGGCACCGGATCCACCTTGAGATTGAAAGTGGATTGATTGGGCTGATGATGATGATTGACTGACTTAAGACAGATGACAATCCTAAGAAGATGTTGATTATGATGATCATATTCAGACACCTAGGTCAATTTGGATAATAACTTCAAACAAAGTTCAGAAGATTTGGATTGATAAAACGATAAGGGATGTGTAACCTAGAGATGCTTGAGGATGATGTATCTTTCGATTCGGATAATGAACGAATGAATTTGGTAGAATGCGGATGGACCAAATCTTATAATGGGATTAGATTAAAACTTAGATAAGGATTGGATTGAGGATATGATGGGATTGGTTTTGCTGGTCAGATTTGGGAACTAGATCTGTTTATTGTTTGTTTGCCAAATTTTTGCTATAGAGGGGCAAATTTTCCCTTCTAAGGTGGATCTGCCCTCACAGAGGGGCAAATTTTTGCTTTTTTAGGGAAAATTCACCCCACTATAGGGCAGATTTACCCCACTACAAGGAAAATTCACCCCACTACTTTTGGAATTTCTGAGTGGGTAAACAAGTTGTTAGAATGAAGAGACAGGTGATTGGAATAGGGTGAACATAGATAATCAGATTAAGGAAATAGATGATCAGATTGGGAAAATGAATGATAGGGGTGGATGAACAAGCACTCAGAACTGGTAAACGATTGCTTAGAATGGATGAATGACTCTTAGGTCATGGAAACAAAAGCTTGAAATGAGTAAATGATTGATTAGAAATTATGAACAACTCTTAAAATGAGGAGATGGAGGCTTGGAATGGATGAATGAAGGCTCAAAACAAATGAACGATGCTTGGAACAAGGAGAGTGATAACCTAGAGTGGAGGAACAACTATTAGAATAGGTGGATGGGGGCTCAGAATGGATGAATGGATACTTGGAATGGTTAAACAAAGGTTTAGAATGACTAAATAAAGGTTTAGAATGGTCAAACAGAGGTTTGGGATGGCTAAATGAAGGTTTGGAATGGCTAAACGAAGGTTTGGAATGGCTGAATGGAGGTTTGGAATGATTAAATGGAGGTTTGGAGGCTTGACGAAACTAAACGGGGCAAGTTTTCCTTTCTACAGTGGGTTGTAGGGGCGTGACCACCTTTCTGTGGTAAACAGGAGGGAGTGACCGCCTTTTTGCAGTAAACAGGAGGGCGTGACTGCCTTTCTGTGGTAAACAAGAGGGTGTGACCACCTTTTTATGATAAACGGGGCTTGGTTTAGATGGAAATGATTATGGAAAGGACTCAAAATGATGATAATAAGGCCAATTTATCAAAAAGTTTACCAGTTTCTCACAAAAAAACACTTTCAAACAAGCACAATCCTACAATTAGTATTAAGGGTATGGCCAATAAAGGTCTTAATCTAGGATGCACAAGGTGTTTAAGGAGTCCTTGATATACTCTCGGTATGTGAGGCACAACTGTGAACACCAGCCCATCACAAGCATGAGTCGGGAACCCGAGCGAGATACTGAAGGGCTCAGACTAACTCTTCATGTCTATCTAGGTATCACCCTAGCTTCAATGCTTCACCAATTATAACATGACTAGATTGAGGTACAATTTTTGCTCTCCCCCCTTTGTATACCCCGCCAGTACGCATGGTTGGAATTTTCACTTGGGGTGATGAAATCCCCAAGCAGGTCCCACTAGAAAGAAGACACTAATTATTTCCAACTACTCCCTAGGCTCACACAAAGTGCAAGGGGAAAGAGAAAAAAAACTAATGCCCCCTTTGGGTAACACAAAAAGATAGACACAACAAACAATGGATATTACCTCCCCTAATCAAACTATGTTCTAGATTAACGAAAAATAACAAGGATAGCTTTAGAAATCTGTGTAAACAGAAGGTCCCACAATCAAACATTAATTGTTTTATCCTTCTTTCTTCACCTATTACACAAGAATAATGTTGCAAAATGTTAGCAAAAACACCAATATCCTTGCAAAAAATAATGTTAGGGGGTTAGAATCAGAAAATAGAAAAAAAGGGAGCAAAGATGAAGCTAAAATGGTTGTTTTACCTTTCAAATTGTGTTGTTTTGGGGCATATTCGCCCCACTGTAGTAAACATGAGGGAATAGTTGAATTTCTACAACAAACAGAAGGGCGCAGTTGAACTTCTACAATAGTAGAAGGGCGTAGTTGAACTTCTGCAGCAAACAGAAGGGCACAGTTGAACTTCTGCAATAAACATAAGGGCACAGTTGAACTTCTACAGTAGCAAGAGGGCACAGTTAAACTTCTATAGCAGCAGGAGGGCGTAGTTGAACTTTTGCAACAAACAGAAGGGCGTAAATGAACTTACGCAATGAATAGGAGGGCATAATTACACTTATGCAGTGAATAGGAGGGCATAATTGCACTTCTACAGTGAACTGGAGGGCATAATCGCACTTCTGTAGTGAATAGGAGGGCATAATTGCACTTTTGTAGTGAACAAGAGGGCGTAATTTCACTTTTATAGTGAATAGAAGGGCGTAATTGCACTTCTACAGTGAACAGGAGGGTGTAATTGCACTTCTGCAGTAAATAAGAGGGTGTATTCACCCCTTTGCAGTGAACAGGAGGGTGTAGTCACCCCTCTACACTGAATAGGAGGGTGTAATCATCCCTCTACAGTGAATAGGAGGGCGTAATTGCACTTCTGCAGTGAACAGGATGGTGTAATTGCACTTCTACAGTGAACAGGAGGGCGTAATTGCACTTCTGCAGTGAATAGAAGGGCATAGTCACCCCTCTGCAGTGAACAGGAGGGCGTAGTCACCCCTCAACAGTGAACAGGAGGGCGTAGTTGCCCCTATGTAGTGAATAGGAGGGCATAATCACCCCTCTGTGATCTGTACTTAAAAACAATCTCAACAACAATAAATGTGAAGTAAAGGAACCTGTTTGTGGGTCCCACCTGGCGTGTCATGAATGTGTATCCTTGAGTTTTACCTATTCTAATGATATAAACCAACTAAAATGTAATGTAAAAACACAAAGAACACCTCAACGATTAGCGTAAGGAATTGTTAACACAAAAAAAAAGAGATGAAATTGTGCTAATGCTTATACCTTCTCCATGTTGATGAATCCCTTGGTTGGCCTTTGATTTTTAAGATCCTTGTGAGCTCCTTAGATGGCTATTGATATGACTAAATGCAAGATTGACTATATGATAGGATGCAAATGCAAATGACTAAAATGGCTTGGCTAAGTAAGAGGAAATGTTTGTGAGTTGAGTGTTCAAAATGATAGCACGTAGGTGTAAAATGACTAAGTGTTCCAAAATGCCTTAGAAGAGGGGGTATTTATAGAGAAATTTGAATTCTCTAGAGAATTCAATGGTTGAGATTGAGGCACCAAGATCAAGATGTAGGGATATGGTGAGTTGAGGACTCACAAGCCCTCACATCTTGACATGTGGAATGTGAGATGGCCAAGGATAAGATGATGTGGAAGTGAGGTGGAAGAGAGGTACATGATGTGTAAGGACATGTACCTTGAAAGTACATTGGGAGATGACACGAATCTTGGGTGAATAAATGTGAATTAAAAATTCACATGCTTGGAAGAATCCCATGGACAAGACAAGGTTCCAAAAAGGGAAGCACTTGTCCAGATGTGACTTGATGTGACAAGTCAAATGTTCTATAAGTTGCATGGGGATAAGGTAAGCCTTGATAGGATAAAATGTGAATTAAAAAATCACATGGGGAGGAGAGAGACCTAGGATGAATAAATGTGAATTAAAAATTCACATGGAAAAGAGGCTCAATGCTAAGAAAGGAAAATGAAAAGGTTGACTAAAAAGGTATGCTAAATGTGGCTAATGACTTTGATTAAGGTTGTGCAAATACCTGATTAGGATAATTAATGAGAGATTAGAAGCAAGTGGAAAATGTAGGAGGATGTGACATTAATCTCTGATTAAGAAGATGCACATCTTAATCACAAATTAATTAAATTAATCCAGATTAGAAAGAGATTATGGAGGATGTGACAAGGAGAGAGAAAAATGAAGAATTTTAAATTGATTTTATTCACAAAGGTCAAATTATATTTATTTAATTTAGAGAGGAAAAGGTGTAAGGTAAAGAATTTAATTGTTAAATTAAACACTTTAGAGACCTTAGGCAGACCATGAAATATTTATTTAAATGAGTGATTTAATTAATACTAACCAAGAGGATGAGGAGTATGAGTTAAACAGATGAATAAGGAGACGAATTTGACCATATGGAAGTGGTCAAATTTGGATGTCTATAAAAATAATGTCCACATGTTCACATTAAATAGTTATCCTTAAAAATCTTAATAATATTTTCAATAAAGAATCTATGTTAAATTATTATAATATGAAAGTATTTTAATGTATTTTATTTAATAACCTAATATATAAAAACTCATTGAAGACTTTACATTTGTATTTGAGTGTGATAGTGATAGATTTGAAAAGTTCAATTAAACATGAGGGGTATAAATAAATAGGACTGTAAACATGCTATTAAAGGAATAGATACTTAAGTAATAAGGAAATGTTTTGATAAGAATTACATATTAGAAAGGTGTTTAGAAAATCTAAGATGTAAGAATAGAAACTAAAATTAAAAATATTAATTAAAAGTTAATAATAAAAAATTATATAAATTAAATTTGTTATTTAAAAAATAATAATAATCATATGTATTCTCTTCATAAATTATAACATTTATTTACAAATAAAAATTTATACAATATTTTAGAGCTCAATTCATAATCTCTAAATATTAATTAATAAATTTATTTTTTTCCTTCTAACATTATATAATTAATCATCATAACATAATATTAAAGAGAAAAACTTTATTTGATACATTAGCCTCCATGATTAAAAAATATCACTCTTCTCCAATCTATTGTTTTGTTGACGTTCTATTTTTATTTCTTAAATGTATAAGATATAATTTTAATTTATAATTATATTTCATTTTTATATTTAAATGATAAAAAAATATAGTAGTTGAGGTTTCATGCTTAAGCAAGAATATTAAACAATAAATTTGATGTTTAAAGTAGGTATATAAGATTGAAAGATACTCGCAAATGATTTTAGAGTATCAAGATCAGATTTTGAGATATTTATTTTTATGATAATATGTGTTAAGATAAGATTTCATATAACTATGAATATAATATCAAGATGCTACACTAATTACCTCTTTGTGTGCTAGTTTCCTATAATATTATTACTATCCTCCTAAATGTAATCACATCATATTTAATTTTTTAACTAAAATTTGACTTATCCTTAAAAGGAAAAATAAGGTGCACTTAGACTATTTCTATTTCTTGCATCAGTCGAATTCTAAAACTTTGGATCAGTCAAATAACTAATTCAATAATTATTTATAATATATTTGGATGTGTGATGTAAATGTTTGCATAATATAGTGGTATAGTTGAATTTAAGCAAAGACTGAAAGACAATCTTAACAACTGTCAACTAATAAATACAAAAATGAGAGGAAAATTTGCCGAGTCTCACAAAACCTACAAAAAAGTAGATATAAATCTTAGTATTGGGTGAAATATAGTATTAATTAGGGTCATTTAAATATGATTAAGTGCAAAGTCGTTAGATAATCGTATTCTTTAGTTAAAAGCAAATGTGCAAGTTTATCGTATGAAGTTGCTTGGAAAATGAGTTGATAAAGCCAAGCTGGGTAGCTATAAAAAATATTATCAGCTTACCATCGCCATCCTCATCCATGAGAAGCATATTCCTTTTCTACGGAATATTTCTGCACACATTAGGAGTCCTGGTTAATGCATTTTATAAACCCTTTAATGTGCAATGGAACTAATTTTATTTGAGGGATTTTTTGTTAGTTTTATAAACTACAAAACTGTGTAATATTATCCAAAAAATGCATTTAACCTTTTTCTATGGCTTCCCCTTGTGTACTATGACTTTGACTCATTTTTCACTTTGGTTCACAATGGAACTAATTCATTCATGTGCAATTTTGATCTAAAAAATTTCAATCGAATTTTTTTATGGCTTTCATTTGTACACTATTGACATTCAAAAATATGCTCATTCATACTATATGAACAATGGTGATATGTATATATATCATAAGAGTCTATTTGTAAGGAGTTTTGTTTTAGTTAAATCCTATGGATTGATTTAAGAATTGGAACAAAACCTTAGCTACAAGATGTGTCTTATATCTCTCAATGGACCATCAACTACATGCTCGGTGCACTACATCGATTTTGATTAAACCATATTTATTCCCTTTGGAAGAGAAACCAAATATTCCATATATGATTCTTCATCAATGAACAATACCCATCTACCATCACAAAACCCGACTCTGGAATGACAAAAGACTTTGAAAAACTTTCTATATCTAAAGGTATAGCATGAATCAAAAGAGTAGTGTTGGAATTATGAGAGCAAGTGTAGTGAGAGGTCATGAATATGATCACCAACTAAAGAACCAACCCTTCGAATAGTGTTGTAGGCCCACTTGGGGAAAAACATGAGTGATAGGAGGTGGTGGATTAGGACCATCATGAAAAGTATCCTCTAGTGCAAAGTATTCTCATGAGATGAAGAAGATAGATTGGGTAGTGAAGAAGAAGTAGATGGAGGATCCATTTGCATGAAATACTTATAAAAAAGTCTATCTCTAATGATAGGATAAAAAAACCTATAAGCTTTCATATCCTCATAATAGCTAATAAATATGTATGGTTGACTCTTCTCTATTCATACATTAACTGTATAGTATGAATTCCCAAGCCTCAATACCAAATACCTTGAAGAAGGAAGCATTAGACTTGATATTGGACCAACCTCCTTTATATTAATATTTTAAATTTCCTTTTGGGGAGTGTGATTATAAATATAATCAGCACAATTAATTGTTTCAACTCAAAATGGCAAGGCCATAGACCATGAATGAAGCATACAATTTTTCATCTCCCTTAATGATATATTTTTTTCTTTTTATAACACCCTTTTGTTCAAAAGTATAAGTAATTGAATATATTGATGCTAAATACTATTCTTAGTGCAATAGTACTAAAGGATTTGTTCACATATTCCCCCTTGTTATGTATGTATACCTATCAAATATAATAACTTGACTACTTCTCCATTAACACCCTAAATTTCTTGAAATTGGTGAAGATGACACTATTGTACTTGAGAAAGTAGACCCATATGTGATGACAGTAATCATTCATGAAGGTTAATAAATACTTAGATCCTAAAAAGGGAGTTGGAAATGACATGAGGTCACTATGAACAAACTCAAGTTAGTATCATTATGGTTCTTACCCTATGGAAAGGGTTCTTGGTGACATTTTGCAAGAACATAAACTTGACAAAAACCCTCTATGAGTGAAACGTTAGGAATTATAAGTACCATATCTATGTACTCAATTATTGAAGATAGTTGTAATTGAGGTGTTCAAACCTCTCATGCCAAATTCTACTCAAAGACTCAACATGGGAAATATGTGATGCACCAAAAGATGAATCAAAACCATTTAACCTATACAATCTAGACCCATGATCAAATTTTCTTGAATAAACAATCCTCTCAAGATGTAGTTGACAAATATCTACATCATATGGTGAAAATCAAGTATTTTCCCATCCCTAGTATGAAAAACCTAATATATGGATAGAAGATTAGCCAAAATATCATGAACATAGAGAACATCCTCAGTGCAATTTTTTTTCAATTGTATAGAATCTATTAAGAGTTTCTTATTGAAATCTAAGAATATTTTTTATCAAAAAAAAATCAAGAAAATCATGTGAATGAGTCATGTAATGAGAGGCTTTCAATTCAACTATCCAACTATCTGTGGATGAATCCAAACCTATAGCTATAAGTGCATGTACCTTACTAGGTTTGAGAATATCATTTTGTTTTAAATAGAAAGTACATGATCCTCTAGTTTTATTCTTTGACTTGGAAACTTTTTCTTTCTTGACTATAAAGAGGATGTAGCTTGTGTCTCAATTTTTTTCTTCTATTTAGATGATTTCTTGTTTCCTAGACAATTTATTTTACCTAGTGGTTAAATTTTTAAAAGGTGATGGAATCCATGAAGATTATCTTAGATTTTTCTTGTGTGATTTTATCAAAAAAATATTAAAAATTAGGCATTACAATTTTTTTTACAAGAGTATCCATGCTAGAGTAGAATGTAGAAGAAAAGACATGATATAGGCCTTTTAGATTTGATAAAACAAATAATACATACTCTTTATCTATTTTTGTTTTACCATAACCTTGAAGTCTCGAGAAAGTAGAGAATTGAATTTGACCAAGAAATATTTAATAGAAGGAAATATATTAGGAGACAATGATGTTGATTTAGCATCTATTTTAAGTGTTTTTAGTTAGTCAACTTTGCCAAAAAAGTTAGGAAATTTGTCCTACATTTTCTTAGGAGTTACATAAAATTATCAAGGTGAAATTACAAATTATCAGATACATAGAGACCAACTATTCCCATTTCCTTATCTAAATTGTTATGATAAAAAAATTGTTCATACTCTCCTATAAATTGTTTTTTTTTCATTTAACATTTTTCATAATCCTTTAAATTTAAGAATTTGTTAGACTTTTAATTTCTATGTGTAGAAATTATGTGGAGTTAACAAATCAATTTTGGAATCCATAAGACATAAAAAGAGAGACACGTGAGTCATACCTTAGAAACCCCCCAAATTGGATTAAAATTAAATTTGACCCCACCAAAAAGATGGAAGAAAAATATTTACAACTTGGTGAAAGTTTGGATACCTAAATATCCATTTATAACCATATATATTCTTACAATTTGTTAAAAAAAATGGCTATCAAAATATTAAATTTTATTACAAATTTGAAATCCTTGAAAAATTATGATAAACTTTAAAAAAAGTTAGTGAATTTGAAATTTATGCCCCATCGAAAATTGCACTAAGAATAATAATTTTTGGAGGTCTAAAAAAATGCTAAAAACTTACAATTTTGAGAAAATGTGGTCACCGGGGTTGGGGCCCTAGCTCTGTTGGCTAAATCTTTCCTGTTGCAGGAGGTTGGTCACGAGGTCTAGTCTCCCCCACTCCCGTGGTACTGGAGGGCGTGTCGCGCCAGCGCCGCTGGTCACGTTAAAAAGTTTACCAGGTGCACTGTAGTTTATATGGGGTCGTGCTACCCGATTCTTGCAGTCTAAAAAAAAAAAAATATGGTCACCACTACATTGGCGATAGAACCAATTTCTTGTTGGCTACAAAGAGGACTTCCATTTACAAGTTATGAGAAAATGAGAAAAAAATCCCTTTTGAAAAGCTCGTGAAGACTTGGAGGTTTACCTATTGATTAACTAATCACTAGGATTTATAGTTACTATAACAATTGCAATGTATATTGGAGCAAGTTGGAGGTCTCATGGGTGAACACATGAAGATCATTGGTAGATAACAATAATCCCTAGTCTTTGGATGGCTTAAATGGAAAGGTGTCGATGACATCATTGGCTACTTTGTGTTGGATTTAGATGGCTTACATAGATCTCTTCAAAGACTTTTCTTTTCCTTGATTAAATATAGGCATCTAGAGAATTGATTTCTTACCTACTTTTTTAGGGATTAATATGAAGACAAAAATGGTGATAGGAATGAATTATCATTGAATATAAAAAATATTAAATATCATTATATAAAGAGATTAATGGAGATTTATTTACAACTAAAAAATAACTTTTCTAGAGAGACCAAGGTTTTAACATAAAATTAATAAAGAAAATTGAAGTTAGCATTGATAATTTGAATTTTATTTATTAAATTATTGTATCTAAACATGTTTTCAATTTATATCAAAATATATTTAAATTCATATTTGAAATTGGATTGAAACTAAGAATTTTTGACTATTAGAAAAGAGAAACTAGTGAATTTAACCTAGAAGATTTATTGAAAACCCATTTAATATTTGAATATGATTCATTTAAAACATATGGGTATGTGTAGGATCATGATGGGCCAAAAAGTGGCGATATGATGGGTATGTGGCTGATGACCTTCTTTTTACCCAAAATCAATGAAACGAAAAGGGTTTTTCAAGGAGATTCTCAGCTTTCTGCTAATATAAATTATGCTTTACTTTAAATTTAATAAATAATTATTATTCATTTTCTATTTGAATTACGATTAAAGTCCTGATTGATAGGCTGATTGAAAAACATCTATAGCATTCAAACCATATCAATTTTTTTGAATCTGAAACATGTGTCACATTCTATGCTTTGCATACTATAAGATTAAAATAATAATAATAATTTCGTGAAGTTTTGACCAAGTTAAGGTGTTTAGGCATACGAGTTTTTATATTTTTTAAAATTTGTAATAAAAAATTCATAATTAATTATTTACTTGGAAAAAATTATAAAAAAATATGCAACACATCGAGAAATGAGTCTTCTACTTATATCTAAAATCTTATAAAAAATATTATCATTTTATTGTGGTTAGGGTGGTCAGACAGACACCTACTTCTTATTTTTTCCCTAAATTTAAGTACTACTGCATTGAAATTTCAAATTTTCACAAAATAGATTTTTTTAAATAAACCTAGTAGTTTAGAAACTACATTCAATTTGCTACAAATTATATTCTTACATATTTTTAAAATAATATAGATAACTTATTCAAATTTTTACATCAAGTTGCCTAACTCTAATTTTTTTGAATTTTTTGCCACATAAGGGCCTATTTTTTCCATGATGATCTTGCACATACCCATATGCTCTAGTTTAAAATTTAACAATTCATATTAATTAAAACTATATAGAAACTTAGGGATGATGAAATCAATAAAGAGAGATACATTTACCCTAGTAAAAATAATTGAAATTTAAGAAGGAAATAGGTCAATTTAAACTTGTGAATAATTTTGTTTGTTTCTATTATGTTTGTAACTAGTCTACTTTCTAAATTACATCATGTTGTGAATTTTAGTTTTATGAATTAAATTAAAAATTAGGACTTTTTTTTAGAAGAGAACTATTTAAATTGGTATTGTGTTCAATTAAAGTATTTGTACTCAATGATTTGTGCATTTGATTGTTGATCTTTCTTATAAGCTCTATAATGGCTAGTTTAAATCTAGTATTATTTTGGAAATTTGTTTTTCTTTTTTTTTAAATAATTATTTTTATATTTTCCTAAATTCTAATTTTCATAATAATTTTTTTAATTTTAGAAGGGTCAAGTGTAGAAACCTTGTGTCATAGTCTTGAGTAGAAAGTTTAAAAAAAATGTATAAATTAGGATAAGATAAAAATTGTTATGGTAGAACTATTAAAATTGCTAGAATCATCTAAAAAATAATTATATTTTACCCCATGTATCTAATTTATTCTTACAAATGAATGCTTCTTATAGTGAACATGTAAGCTTGAATTCATAGAATATAATTTTTAGATGTTATTTGACTTCTATCAATATGATTTATTATTTTTTCATTGAGATTTTTTTATGATTTTGTGTTTAGTACATGTGAATTTGTGAGCCTTAGTTAGATCCCATGGATTCCTTATGTCAAAAGTACACCTATGTATTTTTGAGTTATCTTATGTGTTTGCGCTATACATAGATGGGTACATCCTAGTAGTGGTCAATGAATCTTGCTATCATTTACTTTTCCTTCTATATTAAGAACCTAGGAGGTTATTGTGCCCCAAGATATGTATGGCTAGACAATACTCTTCTAGCTATATACATGTTAGATCACATGATTCATAATGATGCATATGATAGAGGGTCCACATTTTTCTTTTTATACTTTTCATCCATTTATACCTATGTAGTAGGAGGTCCTCCATGTGAATATTTATAGCATGTTGTTGCATTTCAATCTAATCTTACGTGAGCGATAGGGTGTTTTATGGGTGATTTTAGTTTGGTAGTTTTATTATGTAAGTTATAGGATACTTGATCTTAGGAAATGGATTTTAGTGTTACTAAAGGTACTCTTCAAAGTCTTGTTATGATTTTTAATATTCTTGTAATGTGAAAATTCCAATATCTTTTCTTAGTCATGTCCAATGCATTTTTGTATGTACTTTTTAGTCCCTTCCTTATAGACGGAGACTAATGTAACCAGTGGGTAGTTTTCTGAATTAAAGTTTTCTTGGGAATGGGGTAAAAGTGTTTAACCTATAGTGCTATTGAATGTTGCTAGTAAAGTGTTGTTTCTATTATTTTCTCTAAATTCACTTATTGGATAATGATATTTTTGTTGGGGTTTTGACTTTTATCATTTATAAATTTAAAAGAGCCACCAATAAGAATCAAGTAGAAGAAAAAATGAAAATCACTTGTAATGTTTGAGATGGTCCGGTGATGGGGGGAAGAAGGTATCTGCATGTCCTGGTGAGCAAGTGACATTGTTGAAAGAAGTTCATGTGGCTTGTTTCTACAATGAAGCTACAGGGAAATCAGGGTTAGGTGGCATTCTTCATGGTCAATATGTCCATTATCTACCCTACTTCATTTAGCCCACCTGGGCCTACATGAAACCTCACTCTAAAGCCTCCACCCCAACACCAGGAACCATTGACTTTTGTTCATGTGCATCAGCTTGGACTTGTAGCTAGGGTTTTGAATCCACTTTTAGTCATCTTCTTTGAGGTAGTGAGTATTTGATGGTCTCTTTAATGTAATATTTGTAGATGTCATTTCTGGGAATTTACTATGTGCAACTTGACTTATTCATTTAATGATCTATTTTTTATGAATTTTCATTGTTTATACAACCAATATCTATATATTAACAAATTTAATGGAATGGCCAAGCCCATGAGACCAAATTTCTTTGACACATTTTTCCAAACATTTTACTGCCTTGTCTATGTTATTGCTCACTATTTTTCTTAGATAGATTTCTTTCAAGAATCCGTAGCTTGTTTGAAAGCATTTGTTTTAGGCTTTTAGCCATGGCAGCAAGGCAGTAAACTATTTTACAAAATGCTTTGGTAGAGATCTATGAAAAATGTGGTAGCATAGACAAAGAAATGAATTGTTTAGGAAAATGTATCAAGTAAATGTGGTCTCGGTGATGGAATTCCATGGCAAGGCATAAAGTGCATTTGCACAATTTTCTATGATACCCAATAATTTATTTTCTAGGACTGGTAGTCTTAAAGGTAGTAAGTAAAAGTTCACTTGTTTTGTTTTATTGTAGTATTGAAGGATTTTCTATTGGAAAATACAAAGCAAGGATGAAAGGTAGGGTTTTACTTTTTCATTTAGCTAGTATCTTTTTGTTTGTTGTTAAATGTGTCGAAGATGGATTAAGAACTAAAAAAATTCAGAAGCTGGTGAAATTTCATGGTGAAAACAAAATGTAGCTATGGTCTAAAGGGGTCTGAAAATATAACAGATAAAAAAAAATTATACCACAGTTTCTTTTTAGAAAGTGGGTCTTCTTTTGTTAGAGAACCTCTTGAATTTGGATGTTATGCCTTTTCAAGGAGGTCAGACATTTTATCTATCCTCAAGTTATAAATGTATATTTCCCAAATATTGTTGTTGGTGGAGTGGATTTTTGGCTTGAGTAGTCTAGGATGGAGTGCCATTCTAGATCAAGTAGTCATGAAATTTTGTCTTGAGTAAGCCACCATGTAGTGCCATTTGGTCTCTATTAGTCCATTGCCAAGTTTTATTCTTTCTTTGTAAAACAAATGTATTTTTTTTGTGGAAATCACTCAATTTATTTCCAAAGAAAAATACAATTCCTTTTAAAAGATATTAGTTCCTTGAATTGTGAAATCTAAATTAAACAATAATATTTAAATGGGATATGCTAATTATGTTGCAAACTATGGGTATGTGCAGGATCATGATGGGCCAAAAAGAGGCAATATTATGGGTATTTGGGTATGTGGCTGACGACTTTTTTTTACCCAAAATTGATGAAGCGAAAATAATTTTTAGAGGAGATTCTCAGATTTCCACCAATATAAATTATGCTTTAATTTGAATTTAATAAATAATTATTATTTATTTTCTATTAGAATTACGACTAAAGTCTTGATCGATAGGTTGATTGAGAAACATCTATAACTTTCAAATAGTATCACATTTTTTGAATCTAAAACATGTGTCACATTCTATGCTTCACATACTATAGGATTAAAAAAAGAAAAAATAAATTTCATGAAGTTTTGACCAAGTTAAGCTGGTCAGACATATGATTTTTTATATTTTTAAAAGTTGTAATAAAAAATTCATAATTAATTATTTACTTGGAAAAAAATTACAAAAAAATATGCATCACATCCGGACATGAGTCCTCTACTTATATATAAAATATTATAAAAAAATATTATCATTTTATTATGGTTACCGTGGTCAGACATATACCTACTTCTTATTTTTTTCCTGAAATTTAAGTACTACTGCATTGAAATTTCAAATTTTCACCAAATATATTTTATTTATTTTTAAATAAACCTAGTAGTTTAGAAACTACATTCAATTTTCTACAAATTCTATTTTTACATATTTTTGAAATAATATAGATAACTTATTCAAATGTTTACGTCAAGTTGTCTAACACTGATTTTTTTGAATTTTTTGCCACTTAAGGGCCTATTTTTTCCATGATGATCCTGCACATACCCCTATTTAAAATTTAGTAGCTAGGTCTTTGTATAAAGCTCAAAAGTTGGGTGACCTCAAGTGAATTCAAAAAATGGACAAAATTCAATTTCCCGCATTTTCCTTTGTGTAAATCTTTGCCATCTTGTTTTTTTGTCAATTTTCTATCTAAATCACCCAAATTTTTCATTGTCATCTAATCTCTCCTATATTCTTTATATAATTCCATTTACCACTTTTTTTTGTTGATTTTCAGAATGTAGTCATCTCAAAGTTAACATGTGACACCATAGTTTAAGGTGAAGGGGACTCATTAAGCCATGGCCTAGTTGGCATATCAATTTGGTGTACAAGATCCTCTAGCAAGAAATTGTGTTCTCTTTAATGTAACATTTGTAGATCTGTCATTTGTGGTAATTTACTGTATCCAACTTGACTTATTCATTTAATTGTCTATTTTTTATGAATTACCGTTCTTTATAGAACCAATATCTATATATCAACAAACTTTATGATATCAACCTTTTGGGGTTTCAATCTTCACAAACATATTGGAACAGTTTGATTTTCACCAAGATAAGATACCTAATTATTTGAAAATAGATTGTTTGGATTGGTAGCACAACACTTACATTACAATGACATGATGTTGAAGTGTAAGTGATTTCAGTTTTATTTTTAGTATTAAGATATATCTATGTGATTTTAAAATTTAAAGTAACAATTATTTGTCCTTACCTATATTTAATTGTCCATATTGCTATTGTATTCTTTCATATGTAGATCCCTATAAATGATTGTTTATTTCATATATCTTTTCTATTTTGAACATGTTTCTTAGATTTTTAGTGCCCAAATATGGATTTTGTGATCTACTCTTTAATGATTTCAGTTAATTTTCTTATGGTGTCTTGTAAGGAAGATGATTTAGGTTCCTTTCCAATATCGTCCTCCTTTGTTAGTTGTTTTTGATAGATGCAAACTTACTTCTAAACTCTTGATAAAGATGTGAAAGCTTGTTAAGATATTTTGATCCTTTTGATTATCATCTTCCATTGTGACTTGTCTTTGTTGGTTGACATATTCTTGTAGAGAGAAAATATATAAAATTCCAACATATAATAACTAATTACTTTATTTTGGACCATTATTCATAATTTTGTTTGATAACAAGCCTTATTTTTCTAACTTCCTATGCATGCATGTTCTATCTTTTTCTAATGTTTAGAATTTGTACTCACTTAGAATACCTACTATAATTAATTTATAAACCAAATTGCAAATAACAATAAATCACTTTAATCAGATCCTCTAACATATTGAGTTGTTAATATATTATTGAGCTATGCACAAGGTAAAAATGTATATTTAGAGCCTTAAGACTTCTACATAACATATAAACAAAGTTATAAAATCCTTACCAACATCTCAAGTGAGTTGATTATTGTAGTTTTGGAGAAGGAAGAGAATTTTCCTCAATTGACCAAAGCCTAGGGTGTATCTATTACTATAGATGTCCAAGCCAATATGTTATGGAATAGCTAGAACTGTATTTATACATAGACATCTATAACCCTAATAACATATAAAATACACTTTTCTTACTTATGAAAAGCCTTTGAACTCTCAATATATATTATGTACATATATATAGGAATGACTCTTAATACTACAATTATAACATTAACTTAGAAAGGGAGGAATGATGGTGTAAAATGATAGCTAAGGTTAAAATAGCTATTGTTCCTATATTCCTATTGCAGCTTAGTACTTTGATTGTAGCATGAAGTGTGATGGTCACTATCTATAGCAAGTGTTTTTTTTGAATTAGACTATGTGAAAAATTTTGAATTTAAAATTGTTGCACAGTCTAATGCAAAAACATATAGCTTATGAAGATCTAAACATCACTTGATCTAAGAAAATTGTGTACTTGATGCTACAATCTAAGTACTAACCTACAATAGGAACAACAAATGTTTGAAGAACCTATCATTTTATAGATTTTCTCTTTCCTTTTCAATTCAATGCTCTGATTGTAGTATTAAGAACCATTCATATATGTATATTCACATTATATATGCCAACAATTGTCAATTATTAGTCTACCTTAAAAAAAATTCCAAATGAAGCATTCAATCTTTGGTGGACATTTTTTTTCAATTAATTCTTTCTTGGGAGCGAGGTAAAACCATTTAACCTATGGTGCTATTGATTTTTTCTATTAAAGTGTAGTTTTTGTTATTTTCCCTAAATTCTTTGATTGGCTTGTGCAAATTTTTCTGGGGTTTTGGATTTTATCATTTACAAATTTAAAATATTCACCAATCAAAATTGAGTAGAAGAAAAAACTAAAAATAATTCTAATGTTTGACATAGTCCAATGAACACAGTACCCACATGCTAGATGTCTTTGTTGTGAGGTTTCTGGTGAGCGAGTGGCATTACTGAAAGTGGGTCATGTGGCTTGTTTTTTCTACCACATTTTCCATACATGTTCTAAATCAAGCTTTAGGGAAGTGAGGGTTAGATGGCATTCTTCATGGAGTTCACACGCCTCGCCTCTACTAACACATTTTGCAATCATACAAAAGAATACAAAGCCTAGTCACTAATGTTTGAAAGAATTTGTTTAAGGCTTTTAGCCATGGAAACAAGGTGGTAAACTATTTGATAGGATGCTTTGGCAGAGATGTATGAAAAATGTGGTGGTATAGACAAAGAAATGAACTACTTGGGAAAATATCTCCTTGCCTTACAAGTAGAGACTAATGTAATAGGTGGGAAGTTTTTTGAATTAATGCTTTCTTGAGAATGGGGTAAAAGCATTTAACCTATGGTTCTATTTAATTTTACTATTAAAGTGTTGTTTCTATTATTTTCTCTAAATTCACTGATTGGATGGTGAGATTTTTGTTGGGGTTTTGGAATTTATCATTTATAAATTTAAAAGAGTCACCAATCAGAAGTGAGCAGAAGAAAAAATTAAAATCACTTGTAATGTTTGAGATGGTCTAGTGATGGGGGGAAGAGGGTATCCATGTGTCCTAGTGAACAGGTGGCATTGTTGAAAGCAGTTCATGTGGTTTGTTTCTACAATGAAGCTATAGGGAAATTAGGGTTAGGTGGCATCCTTCATGGCCGGTATAGCCACTACTTTCCTTGCTTCATTTAGCCTAGGCCCACATGAAACCTCACTCTAATGCCTCCACCCCAAAGGCAAGAAATATCAACTTGAACTATGATTGGACTATGCTATGTCTAAATAGCATGATTAATGAAAGAAAATGAAAGAAAAATTAGTTCTTATACTTTATCTAAAAATTATTAGGGGGCAACCCCCTACTCCTGCTATCATGTTTGCATGTTACATATAGAATCTCTCAGTCCAAAACTACCACATTAGAAGTCATAGGCGTGTGATTCCATCTGAGTTGTCCTCAGATTGAAACTACTAGTGCTCTAAGATTGGTGAGTGGGGGAGGAGAGTGGTGACTAGGGGGGAGTGGGAGGTTTCCCCCTCCCTTTTTGTCAATGAGCCATAGAGTGCATTTGCATAATTTTTTGTGATACCCAATAATTTCTTTTCTGGTACTAAAAAGCTAAGGACTAGGTTCTTAGGGTTTTGGCTTTAGAATAATGTTAAAGTAGAAGTTATTCAGATTCTTAGGAGTTTCAATGAATTTTCATAAATAGAAAACAAACACTTTGTTCACACTAACTTCATTATAAGAGTTCAATGCTAACCACTAGTGCTCGAAGAGTGATGACTCGGGGGGGAGTAGGAGGTGGGCCCCCCTTTCAGTGATCAAATCGGTTGTTTTGTATTTGTTTCAAGATCGGTTCGAACATTCGAGAATCAGAAGGATGGGTGGGAGAGGTAGTGTTAATCAAATTAGTAACTATAAAACCCCATATAATTGTAGGGCGAGTAATTAATTTGAGAACTATTCAGGAAAATGTCTCAAGTAAATGTGGTCTCATTTAATTTCAACCTTGTCACTAATGTAAAATATCATGATATTCCACTTATGCACAACAAAAGTTATCCGATAATTCTCATTTTCCATTTGTTAATACATGGGATATTTCAAAACATGCCAATGTTTTGACCTAGATCTATTTAAATACAACTTAGAACATTCAACAACACTTGTAAGAAAAAGTAAAAAATGATACTCTTTGTAAAATTTATAGATTTTAATTTCCTTTTGGGTAAGTGCAAGAAGTTGGGTCCATATTTAGGGAAAGTGTCATTTTTCAGCTTTAAAACAGGTACCAATTAATTTTTTTAGAATCTATAAGTTGTTACTAATTCCAAATAGCTTGAAACTCACAGTACATACATTTTTAATTTATATTTAGGCTCAAAAAAGGCATGGTAACCCAACACTTAACCTTGGACCTACAAGTACAAGGTCATGGCAATTTTAAGGGAAAAAACTAACTTTGGCAATGTAGTTGATGAGGTTTTTGTCAAAATTATTTTATAAAATTAAAACACATTATAAATGACAATGCCTAGTTTTCAAATATGTAAAAAAAAAATATGATTGAATTATTTTTTATATTTTTTAATTAATTTATGATGAAACTGGTCCATAAACTTGAAATGTCAGGTTTTCATATTTTTTTAATAACTTTTAATTTATTATTTTTCTTATTAAAAAATTACATGACATCAACCTATAAATGATTATATACATAATGAAAAAAATAAAATTCAAAATATGATAATTTTAGGTCAATTTATGGTGTCATACACAAGGTTTTTAAAAATTGGCTATTAGGGCCAATAAAATGTTAATTAAAAAAATATTTAAGAAAAAAATATAAAAAATATCCTGATCAATCTTCATTATAATACACATCTTTCACCAAAAGGAATTAGAAAAGTACTTTTATTTAGGAAAATTATGATGTTTGTACACATGCATGGTATGGTCCTAAAAAAACAACTTTAAAAAGTTGTTTTTATACATGTGTATTAAAATTTATTTTGTATCATCTAGGTATTAGAATAAATTACATATTTGAAAACTAGACTCAAAATACTAAATTTCATATATTACTGACCTTTTTTTAATATTCAATGTGTAAGTGCTTCAAATTTTCAGTCCAACTGTGACAAATTCTAAAAATCAGGAAAAACACTTCCACATTTTGATCATTTTGTGGACCCAAATTCTTGCACTTACCCTTCTCCAACCCTAATGCATTTCCATTTGTTGTGAATAGGAACAAATCTTCTAGTAATTACTTGAACTTAACAATATCCTCAACTATAAAATGTTTTTGGGACAATTGAATCAGTATTCTTGGATCACATATTAGTGTTATCCCCATTTTGGGGACCTGCCTCTTAACAATATGCTTAGGTGATCACACAAACCAAATTTGATAGTTCATATTACTTCCTGAATTCTAGCTTTCATCTACAAATAATCATCTTGTAATTGTAGTTTTGGTAACCGCAATTAAATAATGTCCAAGGTCAATACAATCAATCACATGTTGTTATGGGTGATCCCACAATACTGGTTTACAATGTTTCGCCAAACTAGACACTGAACTAATTTTTTTTAACTAAATCTTCACTTTCGAGCACCTATAGCAGCTAAACCATGAAGAATTTGAAGATGATAAAAACTAGTGATTTGTGACATTTTGTTTGTAGATTCTAAATATATTTTTTTCAAAAATTTTGGAATTAGATTGCACTTCCTTTTCCATCTCCTTTGAAAACTAGTTTTTTTAGTAAACACCATTTTTAAGGAGTGATGCTCACCGTATACAACATAACTTTTTTTTCATGAAGGATAAAATTCTATTTCTTTTGAATTTAGATTTGTAACTATAGACACCTAAATTTGGACACTTACATTTGTCCAAATTTATCCCTTTTCGTCTAAATATCCTCTTACTTGCATTAATTAAGTAATATTACTATTATTTAATTAATACCCCTAAAATCCTCTAAATCTCTAAGGTATCTAGTTAAATAATTAAATACCTTACCCTTTATTCCCCTTTTCCTCAAAGAATTAAATAAATAAGACATTTATTTAATTCCTCACATGTCACATCATCCATAATCCTCTTCTAATCTAGATTAGTTTAATTAATCCATGATTAGGATGTGCACACCTTTAATCAGGATTAATGTCACATCCTTCATATTTGTCCACTTGCCTCTAATCCCTTATTAACCTTCTTAATTACTTATTTGCACAATCTTAATATAATCACATGCCATCTTTGGTATGTCCCCTAAGTCAACCTTTCATAAGTGATTTCCTTTTAAAGCCTTGAACTCTTCCCCATGTGAATTACAAATTCACATTTATTCATTCAATGCATTTATCTTCCCCATGAAGGTTGTTGGGAAATTCTAAATTCCTTCATAAGTCACATCAGTCACATGGGACAAGGACCTCCTTTATGAGAACCTTGTCTTATCCCCAAGGTACTCCCTAATCATGTAAATTTAAAATTCAAATTTATTCCCCCAACAACTTCTCTCATCCCCATGATGATAAGAGAGGACTTTCTAAAATTCCTCACTTCTCACCATCATCCTCATATAGGGACAAAAACTTCCTTTTTGAGGAAATCTTCCCCTAATCCCAAGGTACTTGCAAGTACCTCCACTTCATATGTCATCTCTCCACCTCACATGTCCTCTCTCCACATCACCTATCCTTGTGGCACCTCCCCTTCCACATGGCAAGAAGGAGGGCTTGTGAGTCCTCAACTCACCTCAACCCTTCATCTTGCCCATGTTGGAAAAATATTGACCGTTGATTCCTCTAAAGACTCTTCCCTTAAAATGGAAGATTTTGTCTCATTTTCATTGATAACTTGCATTAACAATTTCAATCTTTAGCCTCAAGCACTCAACTACTACTTTGTATCCACCATTTTTGAATCACCAAGGTCATCTTGCACTCATTTTGTTCATCTTATCACATACCCACTTGCACCATTTGAATCCTCATCACATCTAGATCATTTTGCATCCATTTTTAGATGATTTTCCATCAAGGAGCACACATTCAAGCTACATCAAAGGGCCAACCAAGAAGATCAACTTAGACAAGGTATAATCATTGTTTTATCTTTCTTTGTTTGAGTTCAACTTAGGCTAATCTTGAGGTATTGTTGTGTTTTTTCTCCTTGTTGCATTTATTTGTGTTTTTTCATCATTTAGGATAGTAAAAATAACACTACATCACAGTAACTATGATATCTAGTGCTTTCATTTGATTTCATGTAGTTTTTTATTGAATATTTTTTCCTTAATCAAGTTTTGAAGTCAAAGCAATTACAATTCAAACATAGGCGGATTGTATACAACATAAATTTTTTTATATGTATCATTTTTTTTTTGTTGGATCAAGGACTTCAATATCTAGTGCACTAATATTTTTCAAATTTTCTTTTGATAATTTGCTATTTTTCCACATGTGCAGAACAAAGAGCTTGATTTTTGATGAAAATCCTACATTCACAAGAAATAAAAAATAAATATAACAATAAAATTAAATTTATTTAAAATTATACTTTTTGGGAAGCTTATAATAAGGACTGTACATACTTACAAAAAATATATTTTAAATGAATTCATTTGATCCCCCAAAGGTAAATCAAAAGTGGATTTTTATCAGCATTTTCATAGGTGTAAAGGAGACTCTGTTATAGGTATGGTTTAAAACTGGTGGGGTTCTATCCAAGGGGGTTTGATCTAAGGTGGTTTGATCAAACCCTCTTCAATTGGAATCCTTTAAATAAAAATTTCCAAGGCTTAAATCAGTATATTTTCTAAAAATATGTGATTTCAACAAAAAATAGGATCTCCCAAAAACTGTAAATCAGTATTGTGGGATCACCCATATACATGTGTCATTGTTCAACTAATTTAGCTAAGGTGAGACTAAAAACATTTATAAATTGTCAAATATAGTATATACAGTATACTAATAATTTTAATTAGCATTTTAAATAAAAATATCATTTGGGGTTTTTGATTGAACCTAATTTCTTTTGCAAAAAGAAGAATTTGATTGAAATTTTTCTTCCTACCCATAGTGTCCCCCCATGCTGCACCCATGCAAAAACATGTGTTGCATATCTTTTTTTATTAAAATTATATATTAAGATCAATAGCATAAGGAAACACCATCATATTATCTCTTATTTTTGTTGCGGTTGTTACATTGGTATCAAAGCCTAGAACTTGACACTAGGGCCTAGGTGCTCTCTCTTTTGTTGCACTAATTTGAGTGTTTGGTATTAACATCCATGGGTTGTGGGAAGAAAGGAAAAGGGAAGAAGGTCTCAAGAAAACAAGCCCCTCAACAAAAGAATCCAAAAGGATGGAAATTCGTTGTTACCACATGTACCATAGAAAAATGGATCATTGACATTTTCATGGTTATTTAGGTCTTTCTCTTATGATGTTTGACTTGTCTCGCTTTGATTTAATGTTGCAATATAACTTATGCATTCACATTAAGTCCTAAATATTCAAATTATGATGTCTTGTGAAGGTGTTCTAAAACATTTCTACACTTTTCTAGACCCTTTTCATTATAATTAACCTAAAAATCACCTTTTCATCACTTATCAAGTCCTATTTTAAAGTGTTGTAAAGTCTTGTAACAATATTTCAAGCTTTTCTAGGCTTGATTTCACTATTTACACCTTTCTTATGCTTTATTTGACCCTTTTATGCACTCATAAGACTTAATTAAGTGTATTTTTGAATGTAAACCCAACAAATAACATTAAATGTAAGTTAATTCCTGACACCCACTTACAAGCCCAAGGTGGGACCCATTCGCCATGGGTGGGGAATGAGTCCTTTTTTGCTCCAAAATCAAAATAATTCAAATTTTCTTTTGGGTTTTTATTTAAAAATACCTTATGTTGGCCTGTGATGAGGTATTATTGGGTTATTAGGGCATACATGTGTATAAATACGTGTTTTTGTCTTCATTTTACAATCCTCCCCAATCATCAAATTCACTTGCATTCATTCAACATCAATTAGCATTCATCAAGCATTTTGGAGCAGCCATTAACATATCTTCAAATTTCTTCAACAAGGTTGTGGTGAGTTTAGGACATTTGCATGTTTTTTATTCATCATTCCTTGTTCATTTCATTTAATTTCTTCATTAAGGGTTTGATTACCAAAGTGGGATTTGACCAAGGAAAATCCCTATACTCTAACCCTTAACCATTTTTCCCCTTTTGCATGTGTGTTTACAGACTTTTGTCTATAGATTTGTCAAGAAATTAGGTATTGAAAGGTGGTCCACAAGTCAATAAAGTGTTTCAAGTCAACTAAACCCTATTTCAAGCTTGGAGACAACCTATAGTCTGTTTTATGTAGATTTGACTCCATTAACCCGACAAGAAGACAAGTGCATATCTAGAGCTACATAATTGACCTTTGATTTTATAGAATTTTGGAGGACTGATTTTCCATCAGTGGTGAATGATTCATGGTGAATGAGTCTCACCTTAAGGATGAAAAAGGTGATTTTGTTAGATTCTAGTTCCCGATAGTCAGAAACCTATTTCAAGAGATTTTACCAATAGGAAGATTGATTCTCCATCAGTAGTGAATGACTCCCACTAGTCATCAATAGTGCTTTTTCCAGCATTCCAGAATCTTCTCAAGTCTGCAATTTGTTTCTAGGTGCACTCCTTTCATTCTCTTTCATTTCTAAGTTAATTTATTCATGTTTTAGTTCATTCTTGCAAACCTCACTATGTTTTCAAACATTGCATTTTACATTAGATTTGCATTAATAATCAGTCAATTACATAATTTAGTTGCATCTACATGATTTCATTTAGTCTTAATTACTTCATACAATCCTCTATTTGTGAACTATCACAATTTTGGGTTTTTATCTCTCTCCTTTTAGGTGAAAGATCCTGAGAGTGCAAGAGAAGTACATAAAACAAACAAAATTGTTGGTTCATTTTTGGTGAACTTACATATTGAACACTTTATCATTTTTATTTCAATTGCATCTTGCATCCTAGGTTTCCTTTGCATCAACATTCAATTAGGTTTTGTTTAGTTTCTGCATCCTAGGGTTTCGCAAATTGCATCAGTGAAAGACTCATATAGACTTCATTTTTGCATATCATATCATTCAAAAACTAAAAAATTGCATTTGTTTCCTCATTCTTCATCTAAAAAGTAGTGAAATCATTTTAATTTTTTTGAAAAACATAAAAAATATCATACCTGGACTCATTCGCCACCCTGGGTGAATCAGTCCACCTACACAGTTTAAACAACATTTTTTAGGCATTTTTTGGTATTTTCTACATTACAGTTTTATGTTGTTACTTTCTATTATACTATTTAGATTCTCTATTTCTTTCTATTTCTTGCATATTAGTTTACTTTTATTCATTGTCATCATAGCTTTTTCTTTTAACAAGTTTTGGAATTCATTGAAATCCTTAGTAGACATGTCTAATTGTGCCTTTGGTTGTGAACCTAATGACCTTGAGCTTCCTCATGCTCCTTCAACTCCTCATGATTGTCCTCCTCATGCTATAGACATCATTGGAGAAGATGATGATAGCATGAATAAGTTCTTCAATTCATTCCTTGATAACCTTGAAGCCAATGCAACCTTTTACCCATCCATGAAGTCACAAGATCTTCCTACTGTTGCACCTCCTAATCACTTTGGATACCTACATTCTAAAACAAATGAAGGACCTAAGTTCCCTCCATCAAGTGGACCTAGTTCCTCTAAACAACCACATCCTCAACCATTTTATGATAACAAAGTCACAAACACTCCCATCAACCTTGAAGAAACGTATGGTAATGGCTTTACTATCCTAAGTAAACAAGGTTGTGACACAACCAATGAGCATAAAATTCACCAGCTTCTTGAACAAAAACCAACAGAAGAAAGCACAACAGGATTAGGATATAAAGATCCTCCCCATGACAACAAGCCCCCTTTTGAATATTGGAGACTTCGTGATGATGCTACAGTGATCTTTGATTCTCCTCCTAAATTGAACATTCGCCTTCCATGTGAACAACCATTACCCGATTCCAATGACAAGGATGCTAGGATCCCTATAGGTTCTCTTCCTACCATTCATGAGAAAGGAGAAACTAATAAATGAAAACGGCCCTACAAATTGAAGAAACTAAAGTTTCCTCTACATCCACCACTTGAATGTGAAAGGAGACTACAATTTCTTTTAAACAAAGGCCTTATACTCTTAACTGTGTTATTCATTTTCCACTTATATTACTTAAGATTTCAAAGTCAATAACTCGGTTAATGGCTAACTTACATTTGCATTACTAGTTCCTCTTACATTTTCCTTTTTCTTTGGTTTGCTTGTATGTGTGTATTGTGTTCCCCTGTAATGTGAGTTTGATGTTCACTATCTTTGTACACTTCCTCTATTTGTACCTTTATTCTTCTATATGTAGTACATTTTGCATTTTCTTTTTCGCTTTTCTTTTGTGTTTTCCTTTTGGAGATGATGCAAAGCATTGAGATGCCCTTTGTCTCTTCCATTTTGAACCAAAAGGTCCCTTTTCCTTTTCCTTTTTTTATTTTTTCTTGTGTTTTTCTTTTGGGGATGATGCGAGGCATTGAGACTGAAATGTATCCTTCATGTTGACCCAAAAGCTTGTCCTTTTCTTTTTCCTTTTTCTTTTCTTTTTGCTTGTCTTTTCCTTCTGGGGATGATGCAAAGCGTTGATACTGCAATGTCTCTTCCATGTTGACCCAAAACAAACTCTTTTTTTTTCTATTGATTTTGCTCTCTTTGTGTAATTCTTCTAGTTCTATGTGCTTTGGGGAATGATGACATTTCTTATCTCTTTAATCAAAACATTGCAACAATGAACATACTGACCCCAAATCCATAGAACCCTTATGTGTTTGGTGTGTTCCTTTATGTGGGGTAACCTTCTTTTCATTTACATGAAGCACTAACTTAGAAACATATGACTTGGCATAGGGGTTTTCCAATTTGGCTCTCATGTCTTGTTTTATTTTTGCATTTTTCCTTTGCTACTTTAAAATAATTTCTCTTAGAATGGCATGCAGTAATTCCTTTAAAGTGGAGGGCATATTGGCATTATTTTATTTGCATTCTTGGTTCCTAGTGTAGCCTTGTCACTTCATACGATGCATTTGTCACTTTGTGGATGGCATTGGGTGTGATGTCCTTCATAAGTGTGATCTATCTTAGTATATTAAATTCCTCTTAGTGGCCTGATACGATGCTCTGCATCCCCTAAGTTTTGAATATTATATTATTTGATTGGTCCTCTCTTGGAGACATTAGACACAATGTTCCCTAAGTGATAGACCTTGCATGAACTTAAAAAGACTCCTTTGAACATATTTTACATTTTATTTTTTTTCATTTTGCATTTTACATCTTTGTCACCTTGCTTAACACAACTTGCATTCCTATGGTACCTTGCTCTTTGTTCATGAGTTCTAAGCATACGAAGCTTTGCTTGTCTCATGAAGTACGAACCAACACTTTCCCTTGTGTCACCTTGTTAAAGTTATCAAGAGGTATAACTTTGATATGGTTGAGTGGGAAGCCCATTCAATGGCATAAATTTCCCCATAGCCACTTATGTGTTTGTGAGTGCATACCAACTAGTGTATGTACTTCACCTTTTTGCGTCTTCTCACCCAACAGACCACCATGAGTTATGTCACCCCAGAGTGAGTATGCATTCTCTTTTTCTCACAAACATCCTAGATCTAATCCACAACTAGTTGGACAAACGATCGAAGCTTGATCTGATTCTCCCTTTTCTTCTCTTTCTTGCTTGCGTTCCTTTGTTCTTATGTTTAGTTTTCCATGGGATCTTCATCCTGGGGGCTTGATCATCCCTCATGATCATTTTCATTCCATCTTGCTAGCATAAGTGCATTTGGATCCTTCTCAATATGCATGGCTACTTTAGTGTGATTTTGAAGCAAGTTCATCCTCTCACTAAAGTGGGGGCTAAATGTACCATAGAAAAATGGATAATTGACATTTTCATGGTTATTTAGGTCTTTCTCTTATGTTGTTTGACTTGTCAAGTGATTTTATTTAATTTTACAATGTAACTTATGCATTCACATTAACTCCTAAATATTCAAATTATGGCATCTTGTGAAGGTGTTGTGAAATGTTGTAACACATTTCTACACTTTTCTAGACTCTTTTCATTATAATTCACCTAAAAATCACCTTTTCATCATTATCAAGTCCTATTTTAAAGTGTTGTACATAAAGTCTTGTAATAATATTTCATGCTTTTCTAGGCTTAATTTCACTATTTACACCTTTCTTATGTTTTATTTGACCCCTTTATGCACTCATTAGACTTAATTAAGTGTATTTTTGAATGTAAACCTGAAAAATAACATTAAATGCAAGTTAATTCCTAACACCCACTTACAAGCCCAAGATGGAACCCATTCGCCATGGGTGGTGAATGAATCCCTCTTGGCTCCAAAATCAAAATAATTCAAATTTTATTTTGGGTTTTAATTTAAAAATACCTTCTGTCAACCTATGATGAGTTATTATTGGGTTATTAGGGCATATGTGTGTATAAATAAGTTTTTTTTCTCTTCATTTTACAATCCTCCCCAATCATCAAATTCACTTGCATTCATTCAACATCTATTAGCATTCAAGCACTTTGCATCATTAAATCAAGCATTCATCAAGCATTTTAGAGCAGCCATTGGTATATCTTTAGGTTTCTTCAACAATGTTGTGGTGAGTTTAGGACATTTTCATGTTGTTTATTCATCATTCCTTATTTGTTTCATTTAATTTCTTTATTAAGGGTTTGATTACCAAAGTGGGATTTGACCAAGGAAAATCCCTATACTTTAACCCTTAACCATTTTTCCCCTTTTGCATGTGTGTTTATAGACTTTTGTATGCAAAATTTTCAAGAAATTAGGTGTTGAAAGGTGGTCAACAAGTCAATAAAGTGTTTTAAGTCAACTAAACCCTATTTCAAGCTTAGACAACCTATAGTCTGTTTTCTATAGATTTGACTCTGTCAACCCAATAAGAAGACAAGTGCATATCCGGAGCTATAGAATTGACCTTTGATTTCATAGAATTTTGGAGGACTGATTTTCCATCAGTGGTGAATGAGTCCCATGTTAAGGATGAAAAAAGTGATTTTGTCAGATTCCAGTTTTTGAGAGTCGAAAACCTATTTCAAGAGATTTTACAAGTAGGAGGACTAATTCACCATCAGTGGTGAATGAGTCCCACTGGTCATCAACAGTGATTTTTCCAGCATTCCAGAATCTTCTCAAGTATACAATCTATTTCCAGATGCACTCCTTTGAGTTCATTTATTCATGTTTTAGTTCTTTCTTGCAAAACTCATTGTGTTTTCAAACACTGCATTTTACATTATTTTTGCATTAATAATCAGTCAATTACATCATTTAGTTTTATCTACATCATTTCATTTAGTCTTAATTACATTATACAATCCTCTATTTGAGTGAACCATCACAATATTGGGGTTTTATCACTCCTTTTAGGTGAAAGATCCTAAGAGTGAAAGAGAAGTACATAAAACATTAAAATTGTTGGTTCACCATGGAGCCAGACACAACAAATGAAAAAATATTTGAAATTGAGTCATTCGTTGAAATGATCAAATGAATAAAAATCTAAAAGGGAAAGGAATTGGCTAAACCTGACAAGGATTATGAACCAGTAAAGAAATTCCCTAAATAACTACTAAACCCAAGCCCTTAGTTGTTTGACATTTCCCATTTGGCTGTGGACATAATGCTCCTATTCTCAATAACAAAGCAATTACGCAGTATAATCCTATCCATGTTGCTATGACTTTAAACACGAGAACCTTAGATGAGGAAGAACCTAAAGAGGAGTAGACTCCTACTTGTAACTTGAGTTATGTAACTGGACAATGAACTAGTAATAAATAAACATCGTCCCACTTTTGTAAAAGCTACCTACTATTAATGAGTTGTGTAAAAAAAATGTATTTTCACATTAACTTTTATCCATAATCTCTTCACTTCTATCTTGGTTTACCTATATTTCTTATAACTACTAGTTCTCCAAAATATATCTTCCTCAATTCTTGTTTTCCTAAACACATTTCAACCAGTCCTGTATTTTGTCAAATAGTTCACCTGCATTGTCTATGCTTCCACATTTTTCATATAAGATGATACAATGATGGGTAATTTGAACTTGCTAAATAGAGTGTTTTTGGTGAGCCGATTTAAGTATTAAGGCTTCTCAGAACTAGCACTAAATGATGATACATTCATTTATCCTATGGTCCATGAAATTATTTTATTTAAAAAGTGGAATTTTTGGGTGTTTTCTCCAAATTTTTTATTGGCTTGCATGTTTTTTTCTCATGGTTTTTTTATTTTTTCATTGAGAAGTTATCGTTGCAACAAATCAGAAACAAACTTATGAAAAATTTCAGATCATTTTCTAATGTTTTTGTTGTGTGAATATGTCTTTGTCACAAGGTTTCTGTGAGCAAGTGGCATTGTTGAAAGTAGGTCATGTGGCTTTTCTTTTCTATCAAATTTTTCATACATGGGCTTGATTCTTTCTTTCTAGATGCATTTCAACTAGTTTTGCATTTTTTCAAACAATAAGCCCCATTGTCTATGCTTCCACATTTTGCATATAAATGATGGAATTTTATAAGTAATTTGAACCTACTAAAGAGAGTGATGATATACCATAAGTAAACAAAATTGGCAATGTATAAGATCCTATTTGTACAATGGAAACAACTCATTCTTCTAAGCAGATGAATAGTTTTCTCATCATTGTAAGAATGAAAGCATAGACATATATCATGGAAAAATCAAAAAATATTATGGCCATGGAGCAATAATAAAACAACTTTTCTACCCAAAAGTCTATAGAAAAAATTGACAATGGTATGGAAATTTTCCCCTCATTTTGTAGGTTTTTGGTAAATCAACATATTAAAATACATTTGATAATTTCAACTCACCTATTTTGACGTTCTATGTTTTCCTCACCTCCTTTGCTTTGATGGTGTTCAATACATTTGTTTTAAAATTTAGAAGAGAATGAAAGAGAAGACAAATTTCATGGAAAAATTAAAAAAACTATTATGGGCATAGATTGAGAAGAAAATAGCTTCACTATGCAAAATTCTACATGCTGAATTGACAATGGTATACAAATTTTCCCTTCACTTTGCATGTTTTTTCTGAATCAGCATATAAAAATACATTTGAAATTTTTAACTTACCTATTTTGTTTTGTGTTTTCGATATGGCCTTTGTTTTGATGCAAATTAATATATGAATTGATATTTTCACGGGGATGTTTTCTTCTCTTTATAGATTTTTCCATCTAATATTTGAATTTTGTACACACTTGAATTGTTGTAGACACTTGTTTCTATTTGAAAAGAGATTTTAGAATCTTTGGATCAATACATCTAAATGGAGGATAAAAGCTATTGGGATCAATCTTCAGATTGGCTTTGCACTTATTATGTCAGATCATGCATTCTTTCCATAAAGTATAATTTTATAGAAATGCAAAAACTGTTAGCAGTAACAATTCCAAGTTAATGCTTTTCTTAGGATTGTCCATTACATGCATAATGGGAAGAATTTTTTTGCAAATTAGTAAATAACTTTTAACTTCCTCCCATGTTGCAAGCTACATTGCAAGGAGAAACAATAGAGAAACTATGGTAGACCTTCTACTTGTAATTTACCTTTATAATTGTTATATACCATATCATAACAATTGTTGAGTATTGGGCATATGGATTGTCCATCTCAAACTATAATTTTTATATATTAGGTCATATGTAATTAATGATTACCTTGCTACGGTTACACATATTTTGTGTTCCAATGCATGATGCTCTTGAAACAAGATTTTTATTGCTAGTTACAAATTGATAAAGTAGGATTCCCTTGGATCTCACAAGGTTAGTGCTACTTACAAATTGATGAAGTAGAATTTTCTTTTCATATATATATATATATATATATATATATGAGCTAAATGTATTTTGACTAGACCTTGTTTAATATGGATGCTATACTTATGACTAGCAAAAATTTTCTCAATTTGTAAATGATTGTTTACATGCAAGAATCATGTAAATACTCAACATGTTGAACAAAGTACGTTGGCTACATCATTGTCATAAAAATATAAAGAATTGCAAATTGCAAGTACTCTTCAACAACCAAAGTTTGACTATTACACATTTGCTAACTATTAGCCCCTCCATTCCATTTATTGGTCACTTTAAAGTTATTCTATTTACTTACCAAATATATAGTTAGATGCATTCATAATGAAATTTTTCTTTTGTCCTATAGGATCTAGGGTATGTAGAAATTTTGAATTAAGCAATAATCTAACAACTTCCACATCATTATTTTCATCGAGGTGAGTAATGAATGATCATGAATATTTGTATTACAGCTCTTCACAAATATTCATTGCATTGTTAGGAAGCTTCAATAAAAGTTTTGTTTTAGTCATATGCATTGACAATAAAATGTTGCTTTTGTTTTGTCGAGTCTACACTACATCTAGTATTACATGAAAGCATACTATTACAGCTTTTGCAGACTTGTTGATATAGGTGTGTAATGGACTATTAAACTTATTTCTCTTTCACTTGCTCACAAAAAAGGTGGTTCCTATTTCATTGTATTCAACATTTCAAGTTTCCCATATTGCTAAATAGTCATTATACTACTAAATAGTCTCAATACAATTTGTCTGTTAGTCACGAAACCCCTAATTTGGCAATATTCTCACAAACAACCCACTAAAAAAGAAAACTCTCCAACAACCAATTGTAGTGGAGACCTGCAAACCAAATACTATTCACCATAGTTTACATCAATTGATGAATATCTCCATCAAGCACATTGTTTATGAATTGATTCATTCAACTACGAAGTCAGTGATTGCCTATTTGACACAATACATGTTCTGCTTCATTGCCGCTATACACCAAATTAGCTACACAATGGTATCATCAACCATTCTCTAAATCATCTTCCCACTTGTTGTACTACATCTTTAAGCTCCTTTAAAAATTACTCGCACCCAACAATGCTTAAAGATTTGTATAATAGAAATGAAAAAAAAACATATATCTACATAGAATGAGGCTTTCAACCATAGAGCATAATAGTAGTGATGAAATTGGACTTTGGGGTGACACTTTCTCTTTAAAATGGGTAGCACATTGGTTGAACATACCAATATTCATTTGGTATGTAAGGTACAAAAGAAGGCACTTGCATTTCAACAAGGACGCATGCAATCCTACAATATCAATTCTTTTCCACAATACAAATCCTATTGTTGGACACTATGAGCCCATGTTTTCATGACTAAACACATACAATTGCATTCAAAACATTTAGCCACACTTGGAAATCACATATTGCAATTTAAAAAGCACATGGAACATAATTTCAAATTTGTTTGATACACTTGGACTTTGTAGGCCTACTACATTTTCCACTACATGTGGAGAGAGCATGTTTGCTGCTACAACTTTTTTGATTGATGAAGACCTTGATCCAATTGCTTTGTGATTATTTATGGCCCAATCATTAGCCAATGCATTGAAAATAGAGAACAAGAATGCATTAGCATGCTTTAGCAGCTTTGAGTGGCCTACCATAACAAACAACAATCATCTATTGCAATTTCAATAATTAGTTTCCAACATTGGAATACCATATGTACAAAGTGTCCTTGAGGGGACTGAATTTTGCATATTATGGTTGTCGAGCATATTACATACAACAATACATGTATAGAAAGCATCTCCATCTCATCCTAGATCAAAAACATACACAAATTACATAGATCCTAAAAAGAGCTTTAATCTAATTTTCTTTTTAACCAGCCCAGGTCATCATCACTATGAACCACTTCAACAAAAAAAATAATTGACTCATGACATGCATATTAGTGATTTTGTTTATGTTGAATGTATGAAAAATTCTTTGAAAATTATATCAAATCCTACACTTCAAGGAAACACAAAAGTTTCAAAATCATTATACACTTTTTGATCAGAAACTTGTAGTGCATCACACCCCACCTCTGTGCACAATATTGCAAGAAACAATACAGCTAATTATGTTTTGAAACAACTTTACACCATCAAAAAAGTCAAGGTTTTCCCACCTCAAACCTACATGTTCGTAACTCACTACGATTTTTTAAAGTAGCAAAATGTGGCATAGGTAAACAACAAAAGGTCATATGCCAAATGAACAAATAGCTATCAAAGATGCTCCAAACCAAACATGCAGATCTTTAGAACCTAATAGTTTTACATCAAATACAAGAGAATTGACACATCATTAGATAGTGCGCTTTCTAAAAGCAAAAAAAAATTCTACAAAAGCTTGGAATTCAAATATTGCAATAGTTACAATCTCTCCCTCAATTGTAGCAACTACCCATATTGAAACTACAAATAACGAACGCAAATATAGTCCAAATATTGGCTCTAAAAAACCATTGCATTGTTTAAATTTTTAAAAGAAAAATAAATAGCTAAAACAACACATGCACTGAACAATGCAAGAAAATGTCTACAACCAAAGACTTTTACACCAAACACCAAGAAAAAATTAGCATTGCATGATACATTGCACTCTCTAAAAGATAAAATGCGTAATGAAAAAATGTCACATGGAAATATTGCATGAACTATAACTTCCACTTCCGTTCTAGCTACTATCAATATCACAAGAAAAAATTGGTCCTCCAATGCTAGTCCAAACTCAATCTACCAACAATCATTACATGATTTGAAAAAGAAAATGTGAAGCCCACAAACATAGTGTGCTTTGTGTATGCCAAATAAAAATCAATTATGCAACACTAGCCCAAACCTACTACATCAACAATCATTACATTCTTTTAAAAAATAGATGCGGGCAGCAAAAAAACACCATGCTCTCTAGACACCAAATTTGAAATGTAGATTGTTTGCATCTTCTATGCTCTGCAAGAAAATCACTAGCCATCGAGCAATAAAAATATATGAATATCTACAAAAACAACACAATACAAAAATCCATTAACTCATATTCGCAAAGCATAAATGACACACCCACTCAACCTTGTTCTCTTTGCGATATGTTTCATTTCCATCAAAACATTTGCAAGGTTGATCATGCACTTGTTAAATATTTATCTTTGCTTCCCATTCAAATCAATGAAAAAACATTAGTGGTTGGATAATCCATTTATAAACAATGTACAAGAGCTATTTTAGATGCAAAGGTCCGCTGTTTAGCTACACCTTGGAGCATAAGATGCAATGAACCAATAGATGGCATTTAGTCCTTGACTTCCCTCAAAGAAAGACTTGTGTCTTTATGCATTTCTTTTGCACAAATCAGACAACTAGGATATAGATGAGCACAATATGGATTGCTTGGAACAATCATCAATGTTCCAATAGATTTTGATAAAGTGCAACAAGCATTGCCTAGGCAACTAGATGAAAATATAATAGTTGCAATTAAATTGAAACAAAAGCTACAATATGAGAATGCATATGCACAAGGAAATATTATACCTACTATTCTCATGAATGTTTTAACAACACTATAAAAAAAACCACTATACGTAGAACAAAACATCATTATAAATAAAGAATGGGAAGAGAAATTGGCAAAGAAAACAACAAAAATGCATACAAATACTAAAAAAGAACCAAGTATGGACAATGACATCTCTTAAGATGATCAAGAACCCATAATTGAATCAACTGTACATTGGTTTAATGATGCACACTCAATCAAAGACCTTGAAACAACCATCATTGAATTTCACCATTAGAGTGGTTTAAACTTCTTGGTATTTTCCAAGACACATACATAGAGGAGATGAACTTCCCAACTTTGTTTTATGGTTTAGCTCAACCGATTGATGTTACTAAAACTTGACATACCAAAAGATAGCAAAATGGGAGCTTATGCATAGAGATGTCTAATGACTTTGTAAAACACAACAAATATTTTCTTCAAATCCATTAAAATAATTATTTAGTAGGTATCTTCACTGGCATAGATTTGCAGAAGGAAAACTAAATTAAAGGGTAAAAAGTTAGTTGCAAAAGATGTGTGCAATCTAGCAGCCATGCAAAAAAGATTAAGATCTCCATTGGGCTACAGAACATTAAAAAGCATTTGGACTTCACTAGACTATCTAGAAAACACTAAAAAAGACATATTTGCAATGATAAGATAGCTGGGACCTTCAACATTTTTTGTAACATTGACAAGTTTTGAGAACTTCTGGGAGCCATTGTGCAAAGCTTTGCAACAAATATCTATTCAACAACAAAGCAATTGTAATGAAACTATAGAAGACAGGAACCTAAAATTTGAAATTGGAAAGAACCCAATACTTTGCAATTGATACATCAATCATAGAATCAGTGCATTTTGAAAAATGATACTAAAAAACCATGAGCTCTTTGGCCAGGTCATGGACTATTCTTTTGTCATAGAATTCCAAAACTAGGGAAATGAACATGTTCATTTCTTGCTATGGATAAAAAATGCACCTGTATATGGAAATTGCTTAAATACTGAAATAGAAAGCTTTGTCAACAAGTACATTTCTTGTGACTCATTGCTACTTGATACAAATCTCATCAAAATGAAAACACATCATCATACAAAGACTTGCAAAAAATATAGAAACTCAAGTTGCAGATTTATTTTTCTTTTGCCTCCTATGAGGAAAACAATAATATTAGAGCTATTTACCATGCCTGCTGCTGCAATCAAGGATAGAGCAAGGAATTTTTCAAGCAATTTGAAAAAAACACTACACAAAAGATCTTTCATTTCAAATTTTCTTGGACGAATTTGGAGTGAATGAAACTGATTACATTGCAATGCTTTGATCAACATTGACATGCAAAATTGTCATGCTAAAAAGAAAGCCAACTAATATTTGGATAAATTCCTTTGCAAAGAAAGTGCCAACCCTATGGTATGCAAATACAAACACAATTTATTTTAGACGCATATGTTGTTGCATCTTACTATAGTTCATATATGAAAAAACAAGATTAATCATTGTCTCTTGCATTTCGGCAATTGCGGAAACAATGTACACATGCTTATGATGGGAAGATATAGTTCATATGGAAATTTGGAAATGCATTGCTAAACTAATAACAAATGTCCAGTCGTCAAGCTACTCACATTTTCCTCTCATTTGCATTGCGTAGATTCTCAAGGAAAACATTTTTCATCAATACAACACCATTAGAAAATAGAGTCTTCATGTTAAAAAGCCCTAAACTATTGGAAAAAGAACAAGACGATTCTAAAAATATCATGTGTGCATCTACAATAGAAAAATACATGCAGTTACCAAAAGCTCTTGACAACTTGTCACTAGTTGTATACATCACCTTCTACTCATGGAACTTTACAAAGCTCCAGAAAAGAGCAACTCCACAAATAATTAGCTATGTAAGATACAATCCACTCATTGACCCTGAGAATTATTGTAGAGAGAAACTTATGTTATATGTACCCTTCAGAACTAGTGAGGAAACCTTGTTGGCTGGATATGAAACATGGAGTGCAGTATTCAATGTAAAAGAAGCACAAATTGCAAAAATCAGATAAATGTTCACTGCACAAATTGCTCCTACATGGGGTGACATTGATGAAGCTACAATAAAAGTTGTTAACAATATCCACCCAACAATAGACATTTCAAATGAAATTGATAAAAGAAAAATACAAGATGGCATAGAAAAATATGACATCATGAGTGACCTAAACCATATAAACAAATAAAGCTCACAGATTCAATTTGCAAAAAAATAAAATCATAAATAGCACATCCATTCCTCCCAAGCAACAAGGAATACTTCAATTCACGAAGATAGTTGAACAAAGAAAAAAAATCAATACTAAAGGATGTACTAATGACAAA
>VDFB02000015.1:192902311-192918600 GCA_007258455.2 Sequoia sempervirens | reverse complement strand
GGCCTTATACTCTTAACTGTGTTATTCATTTTCCACTTATATTACTTAAGATTTCAAAGTCAATAACTCGGTTAATGGCTAACTTACATTTGCATTACTAGTTCCTCTTACATTTTCCTTTTTCTTTGGTTTGCTTGTATGTGTGTATTGTGTTCCCCTGTAATGTGAGTTTGATGTTCACTATCTTTGTACACTTCCTCTATTTGTACCTTTATTCTTCTATATGTAGTACATTTTGCATTTTCTTTTTCGCTTTTCTTTTGTGTTTTCCTTTTGGAGATGATGCAAAGCATTGAGATGCCCTTTGTCTCTTCCATTTTGAACCAAAAGGTCCCTTTTCCTTTTCCTTTTTTTATTTTTTCTTGTGTTTTTCTTTTGGGGATGATGCGAGGCATTGAGACTGAAATGTATCCTTCATGTTGACCCAAAAGCTTGTCCTTTTCTTTTTCCTTTTTCTTTTCTTTTTGCTTGTCTTTTCCTTCTGGGGATGATGCAAAGCGTTGATACTGCAATGTCTCTTCCATGTTGACCCAAAACAAACTCTTTTTTTTTCTATTGATTTTGCTCTCTTTGTGTAATTCTTCTAGTTCTATGTGCTTTGGGGAATGATGACATTTCTTATCTCTTTAATCAAAACATTGCAACAATGAACATACTGACCCCAAATCCATAGAACCCTTATGTGTTTGGTGTGTTCCTTTATGTGGGGTAACCTTCTTTTCATTTACATGAAGCACTAACTTAGAAACATATGACTTGGCATAGGGGTTTTCCAATTTGGCTCTCATGTCTTGTTTTATTTTTGCATTTTTCCTTTGCTACTTTAAAATAATTTCTCTTAGAATGGCATGCAGTAATTCCTTTAAAGTGGAGGGCATATTGGCATTATTTTATTTGCATTCTTGGTTCCTAGTGTAGCCTTGTCACTTCATACGATGCATTTGTCACTTTGTGGATGGCATTGGGTGTGATGTCCTTCATAAGTGTGATCTATCTTAGTATATTAAATTCCTCTTAGTGGCCTGATACGATGCTCTGCATCCCCTAAGTTTTGAATATTATATTATTTGATTGGTCCTCTCTTGGAGACATTAGACACAATGTTCCCTAAGTGATAGACCTTGCATGAACTTAAAAAGACTCCTTTGAACATATTTTACATTTTATTTTTTTTCATTTTGCATTTTACATCTTTGTCACCTTGCTTAACACAACTTGCATTCCTATGGTACCTTGCTCTTTGTTCATGAGTTCTAAGCATACGAAGCTTTGCTTGTCTCATGAAGTACGAACCAACACTTTCCCTTGTGTCACCTTGTTAAAGTTATCAGAAATTTACTCCTTTGATATGGTTGAGTAGGAAGCCATTCAATAGCACTTCAAATTTCCCGCGCCCACTTAGCATGTGTTTTAGTGCACTTTCAACTTCAGGTATATGTACTTTACACTTTTTACGTCTTCTCATAGCAGGATACTATAGTTATGTCACCCAGTGGTAGCCATTCTCTTTTTCCTGCACCGACATCCTAGATCTAATCACAACTAGTTGGACTAAGCGATGAGCAGTCCGGTTCTCCCTTTTCTTCTCTGCTGTACTTGCTTTACGTTCCTTTGTTCTTATGTTTAGTTTTCCATGGGATCTTCATCCTGGGGCCTGATCATCCCTCTTGATTGCTGTCATTCCATCTTGCTAGTATAAGTGCATTTGGATCCTTCTCAATATGCATGGCTACTGGTGTGATTTTGGTGATTCATCCTCTCTCTGCTAAAACAGGGGCTAAATCTATAACAGAAAATGGATAATTGACATTTCCTTGGTTATTTAGGTCTTTCTCTTATGTTGTTTGAAGCTTGTCAAGTGATTTTATTTAATTTTAAGTGTAACTTGTAGAACTGCATTAACTCCCTAAATATTCAAATTGTGGCGTCTTTGTGAAGGTGTTGTGAAATGTTGTGTAACATTTCTACACTTTTCTGAACTCTTTCATTATAATTCACCTAAAAATCACCTTTTCATCATTATCAAGTCCTATTTTAAAGTGTTGTACATAAAGTCTTGTAATAATATTTCATGCTTTTCTAGGCTTAATTTCACTATTTACACCTTTCTTATGTTTTATTTGACCCCTTTATGCACTCATTAGACTTAATTAAGTGTATTTTTGAATGTAAACCTAAAAAATTACATTAAATGCAAGTTAATTCCTAACACCCACTTACAAGCCCAAGATGGGACCCATTCTCCATGGGTGGCGAATGAGTCCCTCTTGGCTCCAAAATCAAAATAATTCAAATTTTATTTTGGGTTTTTATTTAAAAATACCTTATGTTAGCCTGTGATGAGTTATTATTGGGTTATTAGGGCACATGTGTGTATAAATAAGTTTTTTTCTCTTCATTTTACAATCCTTCCCAATCATCAAATTCACTTGCATTCATTCAACATCTATTAGCATTCAAGCACTTTGCATCATTAAATCAAGCATTCATCAAGCATTTTAGAGTATCCATTGGTTTGTCTTCAGGTTTCTTCAACAATGTTGTGGTGAGTTTAGGACATTTGCATGTTGTTTATTCATCATTCCTTATTCATTTCATTTAATTTCTTCTTTAAGGGTTTGATTACCAAAGTGGGATTTGACCAAGGCAAATCCCTATGTTTTAACCCTTAACCATTTTTCCCCTTTTGCATGTGTGTTTGTAGACTTTTGTATGTAGAATTTTCAAGAAATTAGGTGTTGAAAGGTGGTCAACAAGTCAATAAAGTGTTTCAAGTCAACTAAACTCTATTTCAATCTTGGAGACAACCTACGGTCTGTTTTCTACAGATTTGACTCTGTCAACCCGATAAGAAGACAAGTGCAGATCTGGAGCTATAGAATTGACCTTCGATTTCATAGAATTTTGGAGGACTGATTTTCCATTAGTGATGAATGAGTCCCACCTTAAGGCTGAAAAAAGTGATTTTGTCAGATTCCAGTTCTCAAGAGTCGAAAACCTATTTCAGGAGATTTTACAAGTAGGAGGACTAATTCACCATCAGTGGCAAATGAGTCCCACTGGTCATCAATAGTGATTTTTCCAGCATTCCAAAATCTTCTCAAGTATACAATCTATTTCCAGATGCACTCCTTTGAGTTCATTTATTCATGTTTTAGTTCATTCTTGCAAAACTCGCTGTGTTTTCAAAAATTGCATTTTACATTATTTTTGTATTAATAATCAGTCAATTACATCATTTAGTTTTATCTACATCATTTCATTTAGTCTTAATTACATTATACAATCATCTATTTGAGTGAACCATCACAATTTTGGGGTTTTATCTCTCCTTTTAGGTGAAAGATCCTAAGAGTGAAAGAGAAGTACATAAAACATTAAAATTATTGGTTCACCATGGAGCCAGACACAACAAATGAAAAAAAATTTGAAACTGAGTCATTCGTTGAAATGATCAAATGAATAAAAATCTAAAAGGGAAAGGAATTGGCTAAACCTGACAAGGATCATGAACCAGTAAAGAAATCCCCTAAATAACTACTAAACCCAAGCCCTTAGTTGTTTGACATTTCCCATTTGGTTGTGGACATAATGCTCCTATTCTCAATAACAAAGTAATTACTCAGTATAATCCTATCCATGTTGCTATGACTTTAAACATGAGAACCTTAGATGAGGAAAAACCTAAAGAGGAGTAGACTCCTACTTGTAACTTGAGCTATGCAACTTAACTTGAGCTATGCAACTGGACAATTAACTAGTAATAAATAAACATCGTCCCACTTTTGTAAAAGCTACCTACTATTAATGAGTTGTGTAAAACAAATGTATTTTCACATTGAATTTTATCCATAAACTCTTCACTTCTTTCTTGGTTTACCTAAATTTCTTATAACTACTGGTTCTCCAAAAAATATCTTCCTCAATTCTTTTTTTCCTAAATACATTTCAACCAGTCCTACATTTTGTCAAATAGTTCACCTACATTGTCTATGCTTCCACATTTTGCATATAAGATGATATAATGATGGGTAATTTGAACTTGCTAAATAGAGTGTTTTTGGTGAGCTGATTTAAGTATTAAGGCTTCTTAGAACTGACACTAAATGATGATACATTCATTTATCCTATGGTCCATGAAATTTATTTTATTTAAAATTGGAATTTTTGGGTGGTTTCTCCAAATTTTTGATTGGCTCGCATGTTTTTTTCTCGTGGTTTTTTTTTTCATTGAGAAATTATCATTGCAACGAATCAGAAACAAACTTATGAAAATTTTTAGATCATTTTCTAATGTTTTTGTTGTGTGAATATGTCTTTGTCACAAAGTTTCTGTGAGCAAGTGGCATTGTTGAAAGTAGGTCATGTAGCTTTTTTTTCTATCACATTTTTCATACATGGGCTTGATTCTTTCTTTCTAGATGTATTTCAACTAGTGTTGCATTTTGTCAAACAGTAAGCCCCATTGTCTATGCTTCCACATTTTGCATATAAATGATGGAATTTTATAAGTAATTTGAACCTACTAAAGAGAGTGATGATGTACCACAAGTTTACAAAATTGGCAATTTATAAGATCCTATTTGTACAATGGAAACAACTCATTCTTCTAAGTAGATGAATAGTTTGCTCATCATTGTAAGAATGAAAGCATAGACATATATCATGGAAAAATCAAAAAATATTATGGCCATGGAGCAACAAGAAAACAACTTTTCTACCCAAAAGTCTATAGAAAAAATTGACAATGGTATAGAAAATTTCCCCTCATTTTGTAGGTTTTTAGTAAATCAACATATTAAAATAAATTTGATAATTTCAACTCACCTATTTTGTTCTATGTTTGCCTCACCTCCTTTGTTTTGATGGTGTTCAATACATTTGTTTTAAATTTTAGAAGAGAATGAAAGAGAAGACAAATTTCATGGAAAAATAAAAAAAAATATTATGGGCATAGATCAAGAAGAAAATAGCTTCACTATGCAAAAGTTTACATGTTGAATTGACAATGGTATACAAATTTTCCCTTCACTTTGCATGTTTTTTCTGAATCAGCATATAAAAATACATTTGAAAATTTTAACTTACCTGTTTTGTTTCGCGTTTTCCATATGGCCTTTGTTTTGATGCAAATTAATATGTGAATTGATATTTTCATGGGGATGTTTTCTTCTCTTTATAGATTTTTCCATCTAATATTTGAATTTTGTACACACTTGAATTGTTGCAGACACTTGTTTCTATTTGAAAAGAGTTTTTAGAATCTTTGGATCAATACATCTAAATGGAGGATAAAAGCTACTGGGATCAATCTTCAGATTGGCTTTGCAATTATTATGTCAGATCATGCATTCTTTCCATAAAGTATAATTTTATAGAAATGCAAAAACTGTTAGCAGTAACAATTCCAAGTTAATGCTTTTCTTAGGATTGTCCATTACATGCATAATGGGAGGAAATTTTTTGCAAATTAGTCACTAACTTTTAACTTCCTCCCATGTTGCAAGCTACATTGCAATGAGAAACAATAGAGAAACTATGCAAGGCCTTCTACTTATAATTTACCTTTATAATTGCTATATACCATATCATAACAATTGTTGAATATTGGGCATATGGATCATCAATCTCAAACTATAATTCTTATATATTAGGTCATATGTAATTAATGATTACCTTGCTATGGTTACACATATTTTGTGAACATTCCAATGCATGATGCTCTTGAAACCAGATTTTTATTGCTAGTTACAAATTGATAAAGTAGGATTCCCTTGGATCTCACAAGGTTAGTGCTACTTACAAATTGATGAAGTAGAATTTTATTTGCATATATATATATATATATATATATATATATATATGAGCTATATATATATATATATATATATGAGCTAAATGTATTTTGTCTAGACCCTGTTTAATATGGATGCTATACTTATACTTCAGGGAATTGCAATTTTACACTTAAAATGATTGTTTTGTTTTAAAAGTCGTAATAGTATAACTTATAATTGAACCAGTCGTTTGGCTACATCATTTGTCATAAAAGATAAAAAGGAATTACCATTACCGATACTCTTTAACAAAAGTTTGGCTATTTTGTTTACTGCTTCGTGGCCCTCCATTTCCATTTATTTGGTCAAAACTTCAAAGTTATTCCTATTTGAAAATTTCCCAAATATATAGTTAGATGTATTGATAAATAGAAATTTTTGCACTTTTATCCTATAGGATCTAGAATTGTAAAATTAAGATTAAAAAATAATCCATAACTTTATCATTATTTTTCCCTTCAGGGGTAGGAAGTAATGAATGATCATGAATATTTGTATTGCAGCTCTTCACAAATATTCATTGCATTGTTAGGCAGCTTTAATACAAGTTTTGTTTTAGTCATATGCATTGACAATAAAATGTTGCTTTTGTTTTGTTGGGTCTACACTACATCTGGTATTACATGAAAGCATACTATTATAGCTTTTGCAGACTTGTTGATAAAGGTGTGTAATGGACTATTAAACTTATTTCTCTTTTGCTTTCTCACAAAAAAGGTGGTTCCTATTTCATTGTATTCAACATTTCAAGTTTCCCATATTGCTAAATAGTCATTGTACTACTAAATAGTCTCAATACAATTTGTCTTTTAGTCACGAAACCCCTAATTTGGCAATATTCTCACAAACAACCCACTAAAAAAAAATAACTCTCACAAAAACCAATTGTAGTGGAGACCTACAAACCAAATACTATTCACCATAGCTTACACCAATTGATGAATCTCTCCATCAAGCACATTTTTTATGAATTGATTCATTCAACTACGAAGTTAATGATTGCCTATTTGACACAATACATGTTCTGCTTCATTGCCGCTATACACCAAATCAGCTACACAATGGTCTTGTCAACCATTCCCTAAATCATCTTCCCACTTGCTGTACTACATCTTTAAGTTCCTTTAAAAATTACTCGCACCCAACAATGCTTAAATATTTGTATAATATACATGAAAAAAAACACATATCTGCATAGAATGAGGCTTTCAACCATAGAGCAAAATAGTAGTGATGAAATTGGACTTTGTGGTGACACTTTCTCTTTAAAATGGCTAGCACATTGGTTGAACATACCAATATGCATTTGGTATGTAAGGTACAAAAGAAGGTACTTGCATTTCAACAAGGATGCATGCAATCCTAAAATATCAATTCTTTTCCACAATACAAATCCTATTGTTAGACACTATGAGCCCATGTTTTCATGACTAAACACATACAATTGCATTCAAAACATTTAGCCACACTTGGAAATCACATATTGTAATTTCAAAAACACATGGAACATAATTTCAAATTTGTTTGATACACTTGGACTTTGTAGGCCTGCTACATTTTCCACTACATGTGGAGAGAGCATGTTTGCTACTACAACTTTTCTGATTGATGAACACCTTGATCCAATTGCTTTGTGATTATTTATGGCCCAATCATTAGCCAATGCATTGACAATAGATAACAAGAATGCATTAGCATGCTTTAGTAGCTTTGAGTGGCCTACCATAACAAACAACAATCATCTATTGTAATTTCAATAATTAGTTTCCAACATTGGAATACCATATGTACAAAGTGTCCTTGAGGGGACTTAATTTTGCATATTATGGTTGTCAGGCATATTACATACAACAATACATGTATAGAAAGCATCTCCATCCCATCCTAGATCAAAAACATACACAAATTGCATAGATCCTAAAAGAGCTTTAATCTAATTTTCTTTTTAACTAGCTCAAGTCATCACTATGAACCAATTCAACAAAAAAAATAATTGACTCATGACATGCATATTAGTGATTCTGTTTCTGTTGAATGTATGAAAAAATCTTTGAAAATTACATCAAATCCTACACTTCAAGGCCACAAAAGTTTCAAAATCATTATGCACTTTTTGATCAGAAACTTGTAGTGCATCACACCCCACCTATGTGCACAATATTTCAAGAAAAAATACAACTAATTATGTTTTGAAACAACTTTACACCATCAAAAAAATCAAGGTTTTCCCACCTGAAATCTACATGTTCGTAACTCACTATGATTTTTCAAAGAAGAAAAATGTGCCATAGGTAAACAACAAATGGTCATATGCCAAATGAACAAATAGATATCAAAGATGCTCCAAACCAAACATGCAGATCTTTAGAACCTAATAGTTTTACATCAAATACAAGAAGAGAATTGACACATCATTAGATGAGTATACTCTATAAAAGCAATTTTTTTCCTACAAAATCATGCATTCAAATATTACCATGATTTACAAAATCTCCACTCAGTTGTGGCAACTGTACCCATATTACTAAAACTAAAATAATAGATACAGAATATAGTCCAGATATTACAATATAAAACACCACATTGCATTATTTAGAATTTTAAAAGAATAAATCGCTAAAATAGCAATGCATTGAGCGATGCTAGAAAATCTCCTACAACCAAGACTTTTACACAAAGCCACCCAAAGAAAAAGAAATTAGCATTGCATGATACATTGCACTCCTAAAGATAAATGTATAATGAAAAAATGCCACATGAGCTCCATGCTGAGCTAAACTTCCAGCAATTTCACAGCTACTATATCAATACTCTACAAAAAATCAGGTCCTCAGTATATATAGTCCAAACCCAATCTACCAACAATCATTACATTCTTTGAAAAATAAAATGCGAACTCCACAAACATAGTGTGCTTTGCATATTCCAAATAAAAATCAATTATGCAACACTAGCCCAAACCTACTACATCAACAATCATTACATTCTTTTAAAAAATAGATGCAGGCAGCAAAAAAACACCATGCTCTCTAGACACCAAATTTGAAATGTAGATTTTCTGCATCTTCAAGCAATAAAAAAATATGAATATCTGCAAAAACAACACAATACAAAAATCCATTAACTCATTGGTGTAGGAGCACATGGCAAACATGGGTTTTCCTGGAGTCTAGAAGGAAGTTCAAATTTTGGTGTGTTATCTTGAGTTCATGATGACCATTTTTCTAGGTTTTGTTGTTTTGAATAAAACTTGATCTATTTATGTTCAATGGATTGGGAGGTGGAAATCATGTATGGGTTTTGAAGCTCTAAGTTGTCTTGGTTACCAACCTAGTCAAGTGTTTGAAAACACATTGGGTTTTATAAATTGCATCTTTAGGTCTTCTTAGGGCTCGACCCAAGCTTCTAAATTGTGTTGAAGGCCTATTTAAGGCATACCTCGACCATGAGATAGGGTTGGAGGCATTTTTGTTAGATTGATATTTTGTAAAGAACAGTCATTTAGGAGCCCTGAATTCTATGTGCCCAAAATTTCATATTTAGACTTCATGATTATTGCTTGCTATTATTCTACTTTTAGTATGTTGTGTTAACATTGAGCAAGATTTTTGTGCTAAATTTTTGCTTTTGTAAATCATATGTATCTTGTATTTGTAAAGATTTATGTTTCTTGTGTTTTTAGGCCTGTAATAGGTAGTTTTGAAAGGATGGAGCTCTAGAGCATTTTCCCACCGTATAATTTGTACGGCCCTTTGGGATTAGTGTCTAGGCTCCTTCATTGTAAATAAAGGTAGTCGGTGAGAGTTTTTGGTAGTCGAGGAGATGCTGCCCTAAGTGAGCGGTGCAAGGTCGATTGGGGGCAAACAGAAGAAAAGTTCATAACAAGAGAAGAGATCTTAGGTAGAGATTATTTTTGGAGAATTTATTGGGAGGTCTTGACTATGTATGGTGATCAGGAAGAGGGTTTATCAAGTCATTTAGTAGGAGAACATTTTGACAATCCAAAAATAGCTTTGAGCAGCTTAAAACCCTAGGGTTCTTGACCAGTTTTGGATATAGATTGTGTACAGCCTGTACAGGGATAAAACCCTAAAAATATTTGAGGCATAGGCATAAGAAACATCAATTCTTAACAAATAACCTAATTATTTGGTAGGTTTTAAAGGAAATTGCATTTTATCCATGTTCAGAGGCCTAATTGGGCTATTAGGCTAGTAGCCCAAAAGTAGGGTTTGGTGGAAGCGATGGTTAAAGGGAGTCTTGAGGAGGTACAAGAACCCTAGATAGAGTCCCTTGAAGCTTTTTAAATTTTTTACACCTCTACAAGTTATCAAGTTGAGGGTGGAGTGAATTTGGTCTTTAAGGCAGAGTAAGGGCCAAATGGAGAATATGTATCAGCACCAAGGTTGGCTTGGTAGAAGGGAATCTTGTTGATAGAAGAGGGGTTGGGCAGAAAAACCAGGGGCACCTAGTATAGAGTAGGGGCCTATAGGTTAGGTTGGTGAATCAGAACACCAAGGAGGTCTTACAAGGAAAGGCCTAGAGTAGGAATCAGTGATTGATTCCTCCAACCCCTGTCCCTATCAGATTGGTATCAGAGCGAGAAAAATATTTGGGAAGCATCTTATATGTTAGAAGTTGAGTAAATTGAATCTCCCATCATGGTGACAAATGCACAATTAGCCAAGATGGTTGAAGGACAAGAGGAGGACAACAAGTTGTTAAAAGAAATAATAGAGCAACTTGAGAAAGCATTGAACAATGTGAAGTTGGAAGGAAGGGTGCAAAAGGAAGAAGAGGTTGTAGAGGAAGACAAGGTCCCTGAACCTAACCCTGTTTTGGAGGAGGAGCCTTTCTTGAAGGCATTGAAGGCGTTGAGTGGAAAAGGACTTGAGGGCATACCACTGTTTAGTGGAAAAATGGAACCTAATTTGGTCATGGATTGGATAGAAGGCATGGAGAATCATTTTGAGTGTGATGGAGTCACTAAAGCATAGAAGGTGAAGGTTGCTAAATTAAGATTGAGAGGATCAGCTTTAACATGGTGGAAGTTCATTCAGACAGAGAGGGAAAAAGAAGGCAAACAGCCCATATCAACTTGGAAAGGAATGGTTGCTAAGGTAAAAGAAGCCTACATTCCAGATGACTATGAGATTCAATTACACAAGAAGAGGCAAAGTCTAAGGTAGAAAGACCAGGATGTAAACACTTATACTGAAGAGTTTCAAAAGCTTTGTATGAGGTCTAATGTGATAGAGGATGAAAGCCTCAAAGTGGCTAGGTATCTTAATGGCTTGAAATGGAACATCCAAGAGGAGATGGCTCTTTTGAGTCCTAAAACAGTACATCAATGTTACCAATTGGCTATCAAGATTGAGGAAAGGAACACGAGGAAGCAAGGAGATGGACTTACAAGGTAGAGGCAAAGGTAGAGATCAAAGAGGGCGATTAATGGTGGTTGCCAAGGTAGAGGCGTTGACCAAAGAAATCAAGGAGAATCAAACTCAGGCATGGGAGGTGAAACATCACTAGGAGAATTAGATTTAAAGGAGGGAAGAGAAGGCGATGGGCAATTCTTGTTTGCCAGCATGAGAGGAGTCATTATCAGCTACATAGTCAACTAGGTCACCATGCTTATAGGTGCCCAGAGAAAGCATCATCATCAAGTAATGAGAAGAGAGCGTCCTATGCACAAGAGGACACTTTGAGTCCTAAAGCATCTAAGATCAGTCATATTGAATCTGAGGTAGGATAGAATTTGATGTTTAACAGAGTTTTGATCAGGCAGCCAGTTAAAGAGGAACCTAAACAGAGAAGAGCTCTTTTTAGAGTGAGATGCAGGTCTGGAAAAATGCAAATTCATTTATAGGTCAGGTTCAAACCGGTGTATAATCTGAGAGGAGAGAAATGATGCTTCAAGCTGAAATTGGAGAAGGTACCCCACAATAAGCCCTACAAGGTCACATGGTTAAACAAAGGGCAGAGTATTTTGGTTAATGAGCAAGTAACAGTGGAATTTTCAATTGGAGGATATAAAGATAAGTTGGTTTGTGATGTATTACCCATGGATGCATGTCATCTACTACTGGGCAGACCATGGCAATATGATAGAAGTGCCATTTATGATGGGAAAGAGAACACCATCTCATTCCAAGAAGGATGGAAGAACCTTGACTGCAGTCACTATGAGGAAAAGATAAAAAGATAAGGTCAAGAAGCACAAAACATCATATTTAAAGAGCAGTGCTTAAAGAGTTCCTTAGGACCCTCACCAAAGGGAATAGAGGGATATATGGTTATGTTGTAGCCCTAAAAAGGAAGACATCTAAAGTGAAAGATAGTCTTTACAGTATGAGTCCAAAGTTGTGATGAAGTACAAGAGCATAGTTGAAAAATTACAAGCACACACAGAACACCTCAAAGAGCTATAGTCAAATTGATTTTATAGGGGCTTCTTTGCCTAACAGAAGTGGCATACAGAAACACAGGGATCGGAGACCTAAAGAGGTGGCTAGGCAAGGTGCAATAGTGTTGGATCAGGGATTGATTCAAGGGAATCATCCCTTATGTGCAGGTGGTATTTAGCAACTAAGAAGAGGTAAGTGGAGACTTTGTACTGATTCACAGAAATCATCTAGATCACCCAAATTATAGGTTTCCTATTCCTAGAATTGAAGACCTGATGGATTGTCTTGGAGGTGCTCAGTTTTTCACAAAGATGGATCTCAAGAGTGGCTACCATCATATCAGAATTAAGAATGGTGATGAGTGGAAGATATCTTTTAAGAGAAATGATGGGTTATATGAGTGGAAAGTGATTCCATTTTGCCTCTCAAATTCCCCTAGCACGTTCATGAGACTAATGAATGAAGTGCTTAAGGATTTCACAGGAATCTTTGTGGTAGTATATCTTGATGACATACTGATTTTTAGTAAGACAGAAGAAGAACACCTCAAGCATGTGGAGATGGTTCTTAAGAGGTTGCAAGATGAGAAGTTGGCAATCAATCTTGAGAAATGTGAGTTCTTCAAGCAAGAGCTTGTTTATTTGGGTTTTGTAGTATCCAAAGGCTCATTAAAGATGGATCCAAGCAAGGTGGAAGCCATCCTAAACTGGCCTACACCAACCATAGCAATAGAGGTAAGGAGTTTTCATGGTTTGGCTCAATTCTATAGAAAATTCATAAGGAATTTTAGTGGCATATGTGTACCGGTCCTAGATACTATCAAAGGTGGTCTGAAAACAAAGTTTAAGTGGACTCAAGAGGCTAATATAGGGTTTGAAAAACTGAAACAAGAAGTGGCAACTCAACCAATTCTATTATTGCCTAGTTTTGATAAGTTGTTCACAGTTGAGTGTGATGCAAGTGGAGTAGTAGTAGGAGGAGTACTTAGTCAAGAAGGTAGCCCTGTGGCCTTCTTTAGTGAAAATCTCAATGAAGCCAAGCAAAAGTACTCTACCTATGATCTAGAGTTATATGCTTTAATGCAGTCCCTTAGGAAGTGGAGGCATTATTTATTACCCAAGGAGTTTGTGTTCTTTACTAATAACCAGGCACTTAGTTACATCAACACTCAAGAGAATTTAAGTAATAGGCATTTGAAATGGATGGAATACATCCAAGCTTTTACTTTCACCATCAAGCACAAGAAAGGACAAATGAACAAGGTGGCAGATGCATTAAGCAGGAGAATGCTGACCGTGCAAGAGATACAGCAAAAGAGCATTGGATTAGAGAGTTTCAAAGACCTCTATGGTGAGGATGAAGACTTCTCAAAAGCTTACAAGGTATGTTCTGATTTTGAGAATCATTTTCATAGCCAATATTCTGAGTATACATTGCAAAATGGACTGTTATTTAAGGGTAATTAGTTGTGTGTTCCAAGAGGGTCAATGAGGGAAAATCTGATTCAGGAAAAGCATAATGGCAGTCTTAGTGGGAATTTTGGCATAAATAAGACTTTGGAGTTAGTACAAAGGTTCTATTATTGGCCTAAGTTGGCAAGGGATGTTAGGAAATATGTGGAACAATGTGTTGTGTGCATGAAAGCTAAGGGAGGAGCTAGCAATGCTGGTTTATATCAACCCTTGCCCATTCCTAACAGACCATGGGAGTGTGTGAGCATGGATTTTGTGGTAGGTCTTCCTAAGACCAAGACTGGTTTTGACAATGTTTATGTTGTGGTAGACAGATTTAGTAAGATGAGTCATTTTATTCCTTGCAAAACTACTCATGATGCTAGCTACATAGCTCACCTTTTCTTCAAGGAGATTGTAAGGATCCATGGCTTGCCTCTAAGCATTGTTTCTGACAGAGATGTGAAGTTCATGAGTCACTTTTGGAAGACTCTATGGAGAAGATTGAGTACAAATCTGTCTTTTGGATCAGCTTACCATCCTTAGACCGATGGTCAAACAGAGGTGGTTAACAGAGTGTTGGGTAATCTTTTAAGGTGTCTAACAAAGGAATATGGATAGACATGGGATATGGTTATGTCCCAAGCTGAGTATGCTTATAATGACAGTGTCAATAGAACTATAGGGAAAAGTCCTTTTGAGGTTGTGTATGGGATGCACCCAAGAGGCATTTGTGAGCTCAGAGACCTTGGATCTATGGAGAATAGGAGTGGACATGCAGAAGACTTCAATCAGACCATGAGGGAGATCCAGGAGTAGGTCAAGCAGACAGTTACTGAGGCTACACAAAAAGTGAAGGAGAAGGTAGACATGTCAAGGAAAGATGTGCAATTTCAAGTAGGGGACTATGTTATGGTCCACCTTAACAAATCAAGGTTACAGAAAGGAATATCAACCAAGCTACAAGTGAAAAGAGTAGGACCCTACAAGGTATTGGCCAAGTATGGGTAGAATGCATACAAAGCGGAGTTACCTAGTGATCTAGGGATCTCACCTCTGTTCAATGTTGCTGATTTGATCAAGTATAAGGGAACAGTCAAGGATTTGGATCAAGACAGCAAGGAGATATTCAAGGATGTCAGCAACATGACACTACCAACTGAAGACAAGCTACAAGCAGAGAAGATCTTGGAGTCAAGAGTGAAGAAGGCTACAAGGCACAAGGTGTACATGGAGCATCTTGTCAAATGGAAGAACACACATGAATTAGAAGCTACCTGGGTAGAAGAAGCAAACTTTAAGAAGCAAGACATTGATATGTCTCTGATCTCTCCTAAAATTCCTTAGTTGTTTGTGCTGAGAGGGGGAGAATGGTGCAGGAGCACCTGGCAAACATGGGTTTTCCTGGAGTCTAGAAGGAAGTTCAAATTTTGGTGTGTTATCTTGAGGTCATGTTGACCATTTTTCTAGGTTTTTTGTTTTGAATAAAACTTGATCTATTTATTTTCAATGGATTGGGAGGTGGAAATCATGTATGGGTTTTGAAGCTCTAAGTTGTCTTGGTTACCAACCTAGTCAAGTGTTTGAAAACACATTGGGTTTTATACATTGCATCTTTAGGTATTCTTAGGGCTTGACCCAAGCTTCTAAATTGTTTTGAAGGCCTATTTACGGCATTCCTCGACCATGAGATAGGGTTGGAAGCATTTTTGTTAGATTGATATTTTGTAAAGCTGAAGGAAACAGCATTAGAGACACAGTTTTCTATATTTTGCATTCATTTTGAGCTTTAATGGAATGACCTTGCTATTATTCTGCTTTTAGTATGTTGTTTTAACATTGAGAAAGCTTTTTCTACTATCTTTTTTCTTTTTTAAATCATATTTATCTTGTATTTGTAAATATTTATGTTTCCTGTGTTTTCTGGCTTGTAACAGGCAGTTTTGAGAGGATGGAGCTCTAGAACACTTTCCCACTATACAGTTTGTACAGCCCTTTGGGATTAGTTTCTAGGCTCCTTCATTGTAAATATGGTAGTCAGTAGAGTTTGTGGTAGTGTAGGAGACGCTAGAAAATCTTTGCCCTAGGCGAGCCAGTGCAGGTCCGGTTGGGGCAGACTTGAAGAAAAAGGTTCATAACTTGCAGGGGAAACAAGATCTTGGTGAGATTATTTTTGGAGAATTTAGTGGGAGGTATTGACTATGCATGGTGATTAGGAAGAGGGTTCATCGAGTCATTTAGTAGGATAACTGTTTGACAATCCAAAAACAACTTTAAGCAGCTTAAAACCCTAGGGTTCTTGACCAGTTTTGTATATAGACTATGTATGGCTTGTACAAGGATAAAACCCTAAAAATATTTGAGGCATAGGAATAAGAAACACCGATTCTTAACAAAGAACCTAATTCTTTGGTGGGTTTTAAAGGAAATTGCATTTTATCCCTGTTCAGAGGCCTAATTGGGCTCTTAGGCTAGTAGCCCAAAAGTAGGGTTTGGTGGAAGCGATGGTTAAAGGGAGTCTTGGGGAGGTACAAGAACCCTAGATAGAGTCCCTTGAAGCTTTTTAAATGTGTTACACCTCTGCAAGTTATCAA
>VDFB02000015.1:192721059-192902211 GCA_007258455.2 Sequoia sempervirens | reverse complement strand
TATGTACCCTTGTCCTGCTTTGTAATTTTTTTGTTTTGTGTGTCAATTTTAGCTTTCTAGGGCAAACAACAACTGCGCCGCAACACAACTGCATTCACGTAAGCTGTAATCATCTATGCGTTCGACGCATATGATGCGTCACGACATAAATGACTAGTTAATCATAGGGTGGGTGAGGTGTTGCGACGCATTTGATAAAAATTGTGATGCATTCGCCTAACCGAGTCACATATGAGGGTTGGAATGTCGCAATTGTCATTTTGTGTCGCAATTGCCAGAATTCATGACACAATTGCCATAATGTAATGCATTTGGGCAACCAAGCGATGCAACTATCATGTTGCGATGCATTTGAAGATTTTAGAGATGCATTCAAATATTTGCGACGCAACTGCTATAACGCGACGCATTTGATTGTTTCCCTTACTGAGACCGATTGTGATACTTGTGAAACCCTTAATGCTTTTGATGATGCTGATGGTTGTCTAGAAAGTACTGATATATTGTTCATCTTTTTGTAGAGGCAGCTTGCCCCTATCTACACGCGATAGAGCAGACCGACCACATTTCGGTTTGCAGATCAGTTGAGCCCACGAGAGCGGCGATGATTGATGCGACTAGGATTATTCTATGTTGCTTACATGCCCGCCATTCAGGTGAACAGGGGATTACTGACTACGTTGTGTGAGCGGTGGCATTCAGAGACTTGTTCGTTCCACCTACTGACAGGTGAGGCTACCATTACTCTGGAGGACGTCTACCAGATTCTATGAGTGCCGATATGAGGGGAGCGGATCGTCTACGACCCTTATCATGGCGAGCAGACCTTCTGAGCTTATTATCGAGATTAGGGTGCAGGATTGGGCATCTAGGGTTATGAGATCAGATGGGAGTTCATGGCGGATCACTATGGTTGCTTTGATGCCTTCCTTGCGACTCTGATTGGGGGATCCTGATTCCTAACCGTCGGGGACACGAATTTCCTATTGGTTGGGGAGACGTCCTAGTTGGCATGAGACATGATAGGAAAGTATATGCTTGGGGTCCCTGCTTATTAGGGACACTCTACCATTAGCTACATGATATTGCCTATAGGAGAGGAGAGAGCATCTCGTGTGGGACTACATTGATGATGATATGGGCCTGGGAGCACATATCTATATTTCATCCACCGATTGATAGACCACAGTTGGTCGACGGTATGCCCTATGCTTATTACTAGGTCGGTGCCCTACAGCAGACTCGGATGTGCGAGACAAGCTGGTGGTGACATAGGATTGACACGATGGTGTCCTTCATTTGGAGACCATACATAGACTGCGTGCAATGGGACGATGAGGACGAGCACCTTAGCCTTTGCAGACAGTACAGGTATCTGATTGGCAGGACCGTGCAGACCTCACTTATCATTGAGATTTATTTGCCACATCATGTCCTTAGGCAGTTCAGAGAGTAGCAGGGTGTACCTGCAGGGACAACTGAGTAGGCCTGGTCTTCCAGAGAGTATGCTTGGGGACCAGCCATTCCAGTGGCCTTCACAGAGTAGCAGATTTACGAGCTAGTAGCCTAGGCATGGGGATGGAGGGGAGGAGAAGCCGATCCCGGGATGATAGCTGATTATGACTTATGGTGGCAGACACACAGGCAAGTACCATTGATAGATCCTGATGGGCCAACACCTATGGATAGGCAGTCAGTGATACCTCGTCTGCCGAGGGCTAAACGAGGAGGTAGAGGCAGTGATAGGGGCAAAGGCCGGGGTAGGGATGGAGGCAAGGATGGAGGCAGGGGTAGAGATGGAGGCAGGGATGGAGATGAAGGCATAGACGAAGGTAGGGGGAGATGATGGCAGAGACGGCCAAAGGTGGAGGTGAGATGGTCAGAGATAGGGCCGGAGGGTGCGACAATGCATGGCGAGGGTAGCATTAGATGCTATCCCTGAGGTTGGCGAGGAGGGGGAGAGAAAGCAGCCCAGACAAAAGGGAGAGGGTGAGGAGAGACAGGAGGAGGTGGATGTGGGGGGACAAGAGGAGGAGGTGGAGATGGGTGTGGGAGGATAGGAGGAGGAGGAGGTGGGAGGACAGGAGCAGGAGGTGGAGGTGGGTGTGGGAGGACAAGAGGAGGAGGTGGCAGAGGATGTGGTAGATGACGATGATGACGAGGATGATGCCATGGATAAGACTGAGAGACTCCTCAGATGTCAGATGGTGGAGGGAGAGGAGGAGATACCATCCTCCTCAGGATTGCCCCAGGATGCCACAGCAGATCAGAGGGTGGCCGACCTACAACAGAGACTGGATGATAGCTTGGCTCAGGTCAGATCACTACAGGCAGAGTTAGAGGTAGTCCGGGTAGAGCAAGATCAGGCAGTGATATGCCAGCAGGACGCAACTCAGTGGTGCACACAGTTCGCAGTATTATGCACAGAGCCTACAGGGGATATGGCTCATGAGCTAGCCAAGGTGAGCACGAGATTGGGACAGTATCAGACATTATATGAGCAGGCAGTGCCACCTGAGCGACACGATCCTACTTTGTCACGGTCACAGACGAGGATAGGCAGTGGCCACAGATCAGGCAGTGCCAGTGGCAGCAGGAGTCATACCAACGTCGGAGGGTCTACCTCTATAGGGCACACCTCAGGGCATAGGTCACATCACTCACACCGGCACACCTCGAGTCACCATTCGGGTCATAGTCATGGGTCGACTAGTTCAGTGCAGAGGTCAGTATAGGGACAGCCACCCGTGATCGATCCATCTACTTCTCAGAGTGAGGTAGTAGTGACATCATAGATGTTCGTTACTGTAGAGATGAGACCTTCATTCTCAGTTCCACCAGTAGCATAGACAAAGGTTGCTACAGGTTCGCCTATCAGTTCAGTCCCAGTTTCAAAGTTGCCACCGCCACATTTTTCACCACGAGGAGATGATGAGAGTCTACCCTAGGGGCATTTTGTTATTATGACACATTATGTATAGATTATTGAGCCTGCAAGCTCCATTTTTGGGATATCCATTGACTCTATCCTGTGACATTGTACATTTTTGAGATGGTATTTATATGATGATGCAGTTTTGATGCAGCCTACATGTGTGTTATGTGATGTTCTTTGATTATGTATATGATGTGATGTCCTATGTATGATGCTTAATTTATGATGCCATGTATGTCTTATGATATGTGCTTATGATTATGATGCCATGATAATGCAGTGCTTACTTATATGAGATGATGATGATAATAATATGTATTATGTATTTATGAAATGGGTGCAATGTTGATGCTTATGTTAATGCACTTTTTGTGATTATGTAAATGCTATGGATGATGTATGTATGGACCTAATGCAATGTTTATATGATCATGTATGCACTTATGTTTTTGGATGTCATAGGATATCATCAAGAGATGAATGAAAGAGGAGGACCAGACCAATGATAGAAGATGACCAGACCAATGAGAGAGGACGACCAATGATAGAAGATGACCAGACCAATGAGAGAGGACGACCAAACCGATGGAGATGCATGTTAGTTCCTAGACCAAATCCTTCAAAGCTTTACTATAGGACTTTAATATTTATTGCTCTTAATCATCATTGGGCAACTGTTGTAATGGCCAACAAACACCATGATATGACATAGATCAAGGTGTACAAGGTCGTACCATTATGTAAGACAAGTAGTCACAGACAAGGATGATCATGACTCATACTAAGAGCATGATTGCCCTAGTCTTTTTGTCATAATCAACCACAAGCAGAAAAAGACAAGGAAAAATCATGAAACGTCGTTGCTTCTCTAAATCCTATTTCCAGGACATCCTTGAGAAACTAGCGACATGATTGCAAAAAATACAAAAAAATAGAGCCCTTACCATGATATGTCATTGTTTTTCTAAATCCTAGAATCAGGACCTTGCTGAGAAACTAGTAGTCATGCGTGTCAATCGCCATGATACATTGTTGCTTCTCTAAATCCTATTTAGTGGGATCTCACTGAAAAACTAATAACATGATAAAAAACCAAAAGACAATTGTCAAATGTTTGCCAAGTGCGTCTAGATATCCATTGTTTTGATGTCAAGATTCCATGTTTGATAATGTCGAGATACCGAAATGTTTAAAGATTTGATGATCTTAGATGAAAAATGTCAAGAATTGGTGAATTCAGGAAGGACACATCTTGGATAATGCTGATGTCAAGAGGATTTGATCCCTAATAGTCAGAAGGGGTCCCTTGAAATGATGATGATGCCTAGGAAGGACACATCTGAAGAATACTGATGTCACAAAGAGTGATCTTTAGATGTCAAGAGGATCGCTCAAAATGTCGAATGACAATGACGATGCCTAGGAAAGACACATCCTAAGGCATAAATGACCGAGGTTATCGTTCAGAAGGACACATCCGAAGAATAACCAGGGGTTGTCAGTTTGACAGGTTACGATGATTTGACTTGTTTTGATCGAGTTTGACTTGTGTTGACCAGATGTCGCTATTGTCATGATGATATGTGCCGATGGGATTGCCATTCTGCGATAATGATTGCCAGAATTTGCTTGATGAGTTTTGTTCATTTGGGAAAGATTCGTATTGTCTTGAAATTTTTTTGACATGTATGCTAGTGTGATGTCATGAACCCTAATGGACTGACCTAGTGCGGCCTCGGGGGCTCATCGACAGATGGCCTTGCTTATATCATACACTCAGAGACCTTGTAGTTCGACACGACCAATGACTTTGTCTTGATGACTAAAGATTGCGTCATGATTTTGTTTTGACAAACCTAAAAGGACTGACCTAATGTCTCGGGGACTCAAATGTGAGTCTTGCCTATGTAGCAAATGCGCAGAGACAACGTAGTTCAGACAAACGACAAAGACTTGATCGATTGATAGGATAGATTTGACCAGAGATGATCCTATGTTTGTCACTTTGTTGTTGTTTTCTTGAGGACATATTTCAATTTTTAGGTCTTTCTTCTGGGCATTTTGTGATGTTTTGGTCTTTTTTTCAGGACATTTTATGATGCTTTTATCTTTTATCTTTTTTTTTAGGACTTTTCAATGTTTAGGTCTTTTTTCAGGACTTTTTATGATGTTTTCCAAGCCGTATGTGACATCCACTGTAGTTATATGATACCAATTTTTCCCCCAGTCAAGTCCAAGACCTAGCCAACTTTAAGGAATTTGGACAGGATGCTGTTGGTTTACCAGATGGACAGTCGTCAGGATTTGATGTCAATCATTTATCAACCATGAAAGGAAGGGTATAATATTATGTTGACTGGCGTGATAATAGTGTGAGATGTCCTCCATCTTAAGCGAAGGCAGAAAAAGTGACAGTAGATGGTAGAGCGATGATCGATTACGCATGGCGCCTGTTTGCCAGGTTTTCACCATGGTACCTGTCCAAAGTGCCTATTTGCCAGGTTTTCACTATTGGATGAAATTTTTCTCTTTACTATTTTGTCATTTTTCTTATTTTTTTGTTGTTGCTGAGATGCCTGTTTTCCAGGTTTTCATCAAGGCAATGATTTTTTTATCATTTTCTATTTTTATTTTTTATTTTTTGTATTTTTTCCGCTCTCAGCTCGATCTCCTGATGCTATGCATAGAACTTCCAAAGATGTAGACTGTTGATGGGTTCTGTCAATTGTTCTCCATCTGGAGTTGCCAGCTGGTAGGCTCCAGAACCAAAAAAAGAGATGATGACATAAGGGCCCAACCAGTTCGGTTCAAACTTTCCTGGCTTTTCTCTGTCAGCTTGGTTCTTCGGGTTCTGCATTAGGACTAAGTCACTAATGTCAAATTTCCTGACCATGACCCTCTTATTGTAACTGCAACAGAGATGGTTCTGATATGCTTGTAGATGGTTCAGGGAATTTTGTCTTCTTTCTTCCAACATTTCAAGCTCGTGCAGGCGCGATTGTCTATACTCCTCTTCATCCGTTAAACCCTTCAAGGAGACTCGTAATGAAGGAATTTTGACCTCAATGGGAAAGATTGCCTCAGCACCATAGACCAGGGAAAATGGAGTGGCTCCTGTAGGCGTAAAAATACTAGTGTGGTAAGCCCATAGAGCAGGATTGAGTTGTATGTAACAATCGCGGCCAACGTCATTGACTGTCTTTTTGAGGATTTTAACAATGGTTTTATTTGATGCCTCAGCTTGACCATTTCCTTGTGGGTAATATGGAGATGAAAAATGGTGTTGGATATGGAATCGCTAACATAACTCATGAACGTCTTGGTTTTTAAACGGACGTCCGTTGTTAGTGATGATGGATTGCGGAAGGCTATACTGACAAATAATGTAGTTAAGGATGAACTTGGATATTTTCTTGCTGGTAATATATGTCAATGGGATGGCTTCAATCCACTTTGTAAAATAATCAGTGGCGGTGATAATGAATTTATGGTTGTTGGATGAGGTTGGATGTATCTTACCCACAAGGTCGAGTCCCCATTAAGTGAAAGGCAAAGGAGAGGTGATCAGCCGAAGTTCCTGTGCGGGAGCATGGATCAAATCACTGTGAATTTGACATTTGTGACAAGTCTTGACATATTCTAATGCATCCTTTTCAATTGTCAACCAATAGTACCCAAGTCATGTTATCTTCTTAGCTAGAGTAGGACCACTCAAATGAGATTCGCATATACCGTCATGTACTTCACGTAAGGTTGTACCCACATCATTAGTGTCAAGACATCTAAGGAGGGTATTGTCAAAACTATGGCGGTAAAGGGTGTCACTGACGATGGCATATCTCACAACTTTTCTAATGAAGGACTTCTTCTGGTTATTGGACAGGTTCAGTGGAAGGACTTGAGATTTTAGGTAGTCATAAATATCTTGATACCAGGGAGAGTTGGGACCAACAAGTTCGCAAACCATTTCTGATTCTGGGATATCATATGCCGATATCAAAAACTGTTCTACTAAGAACTCAAATTGTGACACATTTTTAGGGATGTCCAAGAGAGAACCAATAGTAGCCATTACATCGACTGCCTTATTCTGTGTCCTGGGGATTTGTTCAAAAGAAATCAATTGGAAGTATGTTTGGAAATTATCTACCATCCTCTTGTAGGGAAGCAACTTCTCATCTTTTATTTCATAGTCATCATTCACTTGGTTGATAACGAGCTGGGAATCCCCGAATACAAGCAACGTCTGAATTTTCCATTTAATTGCCATCTTGAGACCTGTGACTAGTGCTTCATATTCAACAATGTTATTTGTACAAGGGAAGGCGATTCAGTATGACTTAGGAATCGAATCCCCCTGTAGTGTGATAAACAAGATTCCAGCGCCTGAGCCATGACCAGTATGAGACCCATCAAAATATAGCTTCCATGGTACCGCCGGTTCCACATGAAAAATGGACTCATCAGGAAAATAAGTTACTAGTGGATGAGTGACTTGAATCAGTGCATCCGCCAGTTGATCTGCTATTACCTATCCTTTTATTGCCTTTCGCTCGACATATTGTATGTCATACTCGCTTAGTATCATGATCCATTTTTCCAATCGGCCTGTTAATGCCACTCAACTTAAGAGATATTTCAGTGGATCAATCTTGGCGACCAGTTGTGTCTGGTGACTGAGCATATAGTGTCTTAGTTTTTGGGATGCAAAGACAACATCAAGGCATGCACGTTCAATGTTTGTGTAGTTCAACTCATACCCTATCAGTGTGCGGCTGATGTAATAGATGGCTCTTTCTTTTCCTTCATAATCATTTTGTGCCAATAATGCCCCCAGTGCTGAACTAGTAGTCGAGATGTATAGGATCAATGGCTTTCCATGAATGGGAGGCATGAGGACTGGTGTTGATAGTAGGTAATCTTTGATTTGATGAAATGCTTCTTGACATTTATCTATCCATACAAAGGGGATACCCTTGCGCAACAGATATTGGAATGGGTGACACTTATCTGCCAATTGGGCTATGAAACGCTGAATAGATTGTACCCTGCCTTGTAGAGTTCTGAGCTCATTGATTCCTCTGGGTGGAGGCATGTCTATGATGGCTTTGACCTTTTCCGGATCAACCTCTATGCCTCTTTGGGAAACTATGTATCCCAATAGTTTACCTGATGTGACCCCGAAAACACACTTCTTAGGATTTAGCCGAACTTTGTACTCTTCAAGTCTCTTGAAAATTGTGTCAAGTACCTTTAAATGATCTTTCTTGGTTTCTGATTTGGCCAATAGGTCATCTACATAATCTTCCATTATTTTGTGCATCATGTCATGGAAGATTGTTTTCATAGCCCTTTGATATGTGGCACCTGCATTTTTGAGACCAAATGGCATGACGTTCCAACAATATGTACCCCATGGGCAAGTAAATGTCGTTTTGTGTTGGTCTTCAGGAGCAATGTGGATTTAATTATAACCGGAGAAACCATACATGAGGGATAGCATCTCATATCTTTCTGTAAGGTCAACTATGATGTCAATGTTTGGCAAAGGAAAATCACCCTTTGGGCATACTTCATTTAGGTCTTAGAAATTTGTACAGACACGGATCAACCCATTTGGCTTTGTGACTAGCACCAGATTAGAAATCCATTCAACGTAATCAATAGACCATATGAATCTGGCATCTAGCAATTTCTTTAACTTAGCCTTGACCAATAAAGCAACTTGAGGGTGCATTTTGCGCAACTTCTGCTTGACTGGTTTAGCATTAGGTAATAGTGGCAAATGGTGCAGAACCAGTTCTGGGTCTAATCCTGGCATGTCTGTATAGGACCATGCAAAGTTTATTTTACGTTCAGTGAAGAATTTATGAAATTCTGGCCTTTCTTCTTCCGTCAATGATGCAACAAAGAGAATCATTTTGGGGTCTTCTTCTGTCAATATGTTATCTTCCATGGTATCTTCTACCAGCATAGCTGACTTCTCTTGTTGCATAGGAAGAAAGTCCAGTCCTCCATCTTTGGGTGCCTCAGAGAGGTTCTCACCCATAGATACATCCTTTGTTTTTACTATTTTGTCGTCAAAAGGTGCCTTTCAGTTTTCACCTAGAGACGTTTCATTTTTTATTTTATTTTTATTTTTACTTTTGCAACTAGAGGACGGAGCAATCTTGCTGAAGTATGCCGTACAATCCAGATCAATGGAAAATCCCACCTTGTGGTCACCATTAGGTATGTCTTTGCGTAATCCCATAAATTCTGCAATTGCCTCATCATTCTGAAACATATCTAGGACTGGCGGGCCTTGTTGGTACCAATCGACTAGTTGAGGATAAACTAGGGAAATGCCATCGTCAGTGTTGGTGAACTGCGGGGAGGATGCATAAAGCATGTAGATAGATTTAGTGATATTGTAGATGAGGTTATCATCATCCAACTCCACATCAGATTCTATCCAATATTCCCCTTCGCTTGTCTCATATTCATTGTCAAAATAAGGGCTGAAGGACCTAGAGTCATGATTATCAATGTCATTTGGTAGTTCGGATGGGTTGGACTGATAGGATTCAGATAGTGGGGTTTGTAAATCATCGGGGGTAGTAATCGGAGTTTGACTATTGGGTGTCTGATCAATTTTAAATGTTTTCCAAAATTTTTGTTCAGAGGTCAGTTCCCCTTCTTCAACAAACAAATCATCTAGGCAATAGTCACTTAGGGATTGTTCTGAGCCAAATTCCCACTCTTGAGAGTCAGTTTCAGTGAGGGTCTCCTTAGTAGTCTTGACACTATCCGAAGCATGTACTCGCTCACTTGAAAGTCTAAAGGTACGTTGATCATCATAGTTGGGCAATCCAAACCCTAATCCAAGATACTTTGGTATTTTGAAAGGTTCAATGGGCTCCCTTCGTCCTACTTTATTTTTGCCCAGGCCACTAGTACCATCATAGCCCTTAGCCTTCATTATATCATAACGCTTGCCATATTTTTGAACTGGTAATGGGGGTAGTGCGATAGTATCCTTATAGATCCATCCTGTGATGTTAGCAAGGTCTTCATTACTCATGTCCCCCCATTTGATGAAAACTATTTTTGGTGGAACCTTAAAAATAATTTGGGGTTCCATTCTGAAACATGGCCTACCGTAGACCTTTGGCGACTTGGGTATTGTTGTTATGCTGTATGCTGTGTGTAGTTTGAATTCTCCACAGCCGAGGTCCTGGATCTTGACAGTGGATTCAACCTTAGGGTTTGCGAAAGGTGGTGGTATGGCCGAAGACGTGGATGGAGTGGATGTGGAAAATGATGTGAGTGTAGATGGGTCAACGTATTTGGATGACGAGGAGCCAGGTGCTTCTCGATTAATAGGTACTCAGTTTTCAGAGATACCCCTTAAGTTTGTACAATATTGGAAAGGGTCAGGGTCTGCATATATGGTTATTTCTGTGTCGTCAAATGGAAACTTTAGGCATTGGTGATATGTGGAAGGAACGACTTTTAAGGCATGGATCCATGGACGGCCAAGCAAGATGTTGTATGGTAATTCCAAATCCAGGACCTGGCAGGTTGTGTCCACAATGATTGGTCCCACTCTGATAGGGAGCGAGATAACGCCACATGAAGGGCATTCCTTGTCATCTTATGCTTTGATCACTATGCTCTTTGTTGGGTCCACGCATGCATCGGAGAATCCTAGAGCCTTAACCAATTTGAGGGAGCATATGTTCAATCCTGCTCCACCATCTACTAAAACCCATCTGACTTTGTGTTTGTGGACAAATGTTTCTATATGCAAGGCATCATTGTGGTTGGTTTTAGGTTATGAATAGTCTTGATCCAAGAAGGTTACATGGTGAGACGTACTGAGGTATCCCACCATGGTCTCAAACTGATTGACATCAATGTCCTTGGGGACCGATGACTTTTGTAGGGTTTTATCTAGTATATCCTTGTGCGCGAGAGAGATACGAAGTAGCTCAAGTATAGAGATTTGTGCGGGAGTTTTTCCTAGCTGGTCGATAAGGTTGAACTGACTTTTGGGTTGTCCCTACTTTGTGGTTAGGATGGGCTTTGACTGTTTAGTAGATGTGCTAGGTATGGTAATTTTGGGTTGCCTAGCGGGAGACAGACTAACTATGGTGACCTTGCCACTTCGAGTAGTAGCATTACACTGAGGTGCTCTCTTGATCGTAATGGTGTTGATGTATTTGTCATCAGTTCACACATTATTTATAATTGGTCCACTAGAATAATTGTACTTGGCTCGGGCAAAGTTAGCTTGATTATTGTTTGTCTGTGGACCTGAGGTGGAAGTATTATGAGAACCATGGTTCTGTAGTGGGTTTTTATGGATAGTATGATCTGAATTGGAGGTGAACCTAGATCCGCCTACTTCAATGATACGGCTTTCGATAAGATCTTGTACTAGATTTTTCAATTGTTGACAGTTGGAGGTTTTATGTCCTTTTGTACGATGATAATCATAAAATGCATTATCGTCCTACCATGCTAGTTTGAATTGTCCTGGGTCATATGGTTTTGGTTCCTAAAGTGTGATGACGCCAGTCATAATGCATTTCTTGAGAACTTCCTCAATGGGTTCACCCAAGGAAGTGTATGTGCGACCTCTAGGAAATTGTCTCATTTGATGGTATTGTCCCTAATTGTTTTGACCACTTTGGTTGTTTGAAGAGACATTGGAAGGAGATTTCAATGTTGTTGTTGGTTTGTTTTGTTGTTGAACTCCTTTTAGGGCTAGTATAGGACCCACAATGTTTGCAGCCTTGGCGTCAACAATGCCATCATTTGTAACGTGTTTATTTTTAACCCAATATTTGTTTTTGTCGGCAGGTGGATTGACGTTTATGTTTTTGGGACCGTACCTCAGTTCTCCCTTTGCGATAAGGGCTTTCTCAATCTCAACCCCTTTTTCAACTAAGTCTGTGAAGTTTGTGCAACAATGTACTTGCAATGCATATTTTAGGGGCCCAAGGAGTGTTTGCATGAACATGTTGACCTTTTCCCTTTCGGGTATATCAATATGACATTGACTAGCTAGAGTTCTCCACTTTTGAAAGAATGGGATGAAAGTCTCCCCAACATCCTCTTGCGTGAGATTGCACAAGCTAGTGATAGAGGTATCCATGTCAATGTTGTACGCGTAATTTTTTATGAATTTTTGTTTAAGCTCATCCCATGTTTGGATATCCTTTTGATTGGAAAACCATTCAAGGGCAAGACCCACCAGACTTTTAGAGAAAATTCTCATCAAGTATGTTTGTTCATAGGCGATGTCCATACAATTGGTTGCAAACTCACGAACATGTTCAATGGGGTTTGTCTTGCCTCTATATTTTGTGAAATTGGGTGACACATATCCTGGAGGAAACAGAGGCATGTATAAGCTCACGTTGAATGGGTATACATTTAGATCATATGATATTTCTGATTTCTTGCCAGGTGATACGTATATGTTTTGGATAGTTTTCTCTACATCCATCAATCGCGTTTGTAAGGCATCCATAACAGGATCATTTGTGGTCCCATGTGTTGGGTTGCCTGGTACACCATAGGTCCCCATTTATTGTGCATGAATATTGGTGAATTGTGGCGATATGGATTGTTGTGAAATGTATGATGCGTGTGGATTGGTGTGTGTTGGTACTGAAAGTTAGGGTTGGGTGTATGCTGGTGAGTATGAACGTGGGATGAGTAGGTTGGAATGTGTCCCCCAGCCATTTGTGTTGATATTTGGGGAATATGGTGACCATGAATATTTTGACTACCTTGTCCGAATTGTTGATTTTGTGCAAGGGGAATGTTTGTATTGTGCCCTTGGGGTTTGATGGTATTTGTTAGTATTGATGTGTTCACATTTTGTTGTTGTCCTTGAATGAATACACCTTGTTTGTTTGCCCCCAAAGGATTTTGCGAGATACCAATGAGAGGGTGTGTCGAAGGTATACTCATGGTATTAGATGTGGTTGTTAAGGGGAGAGTGTTGTGACTTGATGATTCCCCCATGGCATTTATCATAGTGGTAAAGAGAGGATTGGAGTAACTCGCCCACATTGCTGAGGAGCCAAGAGTGTTTCCAACCGATTGTGATAGTGTCATGGATGTTGTGGGAATTGTGGATGATTGTGATCCTCCAATTGATGTTGTGTTTATTGAGTTGGAGGCGTTTGGGATGTTGGGAGTAGCATGCACTGTCGTTGTAGTGTCAAAGAAAGCATTGCTCATAGTGTTTGGGGGTTGACCACTATTTGATATATTGTGCATGTTGCTGACATTAGGGTCTGGAGATGTTGATCTCAATGTGTCGATGTTGAATCCTTTAGGTAATTTGGCTCCTTGACTCAAGAGTATAGCCAAGTATCTGTCTCTGTCGTAAAGGACCATTGTTTCAACGAACTGAGAGGACTCTGGGTCTTGTGCCGCTACCTCTAAGTTTTCCTCAAGTATTTGACCGTATTCATCCTTACGTAAGAATGGTTCAAATGGACTGTTTAATGAGGGGGGTGTTGTTGTGAGAGGTTGGTCCTTTGTGTTGGAAAATGGATCGTCAAAAGTCTAGTTTGGATCATATGTGGGATTGTTGACAGTGGACTTGGGGTCTTGTTGAAAGTTTTCCATTTTTCATTTTTGTTTTTGGAGTCTAGTTTCCACCATAAAATGATATTGCTCAAAATGGAGATGACAACTAAATGCAAGGATGACACTATGTGAAGTCTAAGTTCAAAATAACGACTAAGATGAATAATTTTTTTTGGATTTTTGGAAATAAGATATGCAATGTCTAAACCTATAATGCAATTTAAGACAAGGATATCTAAGCACTTCTAAACCGACTTTTGTTTTCAATTTTGGTTACTAAAGGACTTTGCTAAAAATAACAAGATGACAAGGCCAATATGACTAGTGAGTTTTCCTAACTAGACTTTTGAGTTGGAAAAAAATATCACAAAAAGGGACAATGACTGAAAAAGGATAATGATGATGAAGTCCAAGATAACCTAGTTTCAAAAATAATGACATTTGCAAATTGGTACTGAGATTTATCTAATCCAAAATATGCAATGATTTGAAGCCTAGGGACAAACTAATGTCAAATGTATGCACCTAAAAATAATGAATGGTGAAACCTATGGTAAAGAATGCAAACTAATGGACAAAGTTTTGAGCAATTCAGAATTGGTTTCTGACAAGACTCTTTTGGAAATAGTGTTTGACAAAATATTGACAAAGTGTGGACTCAGATTTGGATTTGTTTCAGGATTTGATTCGTGATAGGCGAATGCGTCACAGTTTGTCAAATGCGGGTTGTTTTTGCAATTGCGGCTTTTGGACTGTCAGATGCGACTCAGTTTTGCATATGTGGCTCTGTATTGTTCAGATGCGTTAGTATGCATACACATGCAGCATTCTAAATGTCAAATGTAGTTTAACAAAGAAATTGTGGTGCAGAAAAATGATTGCAGTTCAATAGATGCGGCACATTTTTGTTTAAAATTGATTTTCTTGTTGTTTTGATGGCAAGTTTGATCTGTTTGGTGTTGAATGTTTTGTTTAGAACTGTGATGAAACTAGAAAGAACTTAACAAACATAGTGTTTTGAATGTAAGCAATCACACATAAGACAAGTACAATCCTAAAAGGCCAATAGGCCAAGGGTTTGTATACTTGATATGGCCCACCGATATACCCCGGATTGGTGATAAACACCTTTCCTTCTCGAGAGCAGATAGCTTAGAATTTTGGTGGCATTGGATCCCCTCCACGACTCATTAATGTCATTTGAGCACACCAAATTCAGATTCTTTGGGTAATGACATCCCAAGAATTGCTATCTCTACTCAAGGGGATCAATAGTGAGTGTCTTCGGGCATGATATTATACCCTGCACTATATCAAGCAATGGCCAAAAGAATAGTTGGACACTAAGACAAGAGGTGTTTAATTCGGGCATTCCATTCGTGGGGCATGATCCATGCAGTGAGAGTCCCCTTTCAGATCCATCTCGTCGGAACCACACTCGTGATTCTTGGGCTTTCCCCAAGAACCCACTTTTATATACCGGCTGGAAGTCCCTCGGTGTCAGGGTGCTACTGGTCTGAGTAATCCTAGGGTGAGTACTTTTTCCCACTAGAATAGGCCCAAGTTATAGAGTTAGTAACCGTTTCTCTTACACCTAGGATCACACAAGTGTGCAAGGGGAGAGGATACTTCGATTACCAAATTGTGAGGGTGACACAAAATAAGATGGGTTTGGTTTTCTAATCACCTAGTTTTCACAAGGTGAGAGAATAATCACCTACCACCTTCAAGCACAATCAAACAGAATCAAACATGCATCCATTTTAAAAGCACCAAATGAAGTGTTTTCTACACTAGAAATCGCAAACATGTTGTTTGAGAAATGAGTCTTTGACAAGCGTAGCTGCAAAACCACAAGTTAGCAGTTTTATCCACCGGTCTTGGACCCACGAAACGTAACCTCCACATGCTGCGAAACACGATTAGCAACACGACAGCCCCTACTAGGAAAAATGCAGAAAATAAACCAGAGTGCTAAAAGAAAACATAAAGAATAGAAAAACCTCAAAAATATGAATGCAAATGAGAATAAAACTTTACCAGGTGAATGCGTCACAACAGAGCGAATGCATTGCTTGATTTGTCAAATGCGGCTCAGTATTTCAATTGCGGCTTTCCGGACTACGATTGCGGCTTGACAGAGCGATTGTGGCATTTGGGGCTTCTAATGTGTCGCAACGCATCCGATGCGTCATGATTTTTTTAAAAAAGACCGCGTCACTCCGTACCTGTACCTGTAAAAATGATAGAAAAGACACGAAAATCGTATGAAAATAATAGCAAATAACAAAGTCGTGTTCATGTCAGATTCACCAATGTAACTAAGGGTAATTTTAGGATTAGTTTATCAAATGAATTAAGCATATAAAATAAACCCAAAGAGATATGAAGCACAATGAAAACTGAACAAGAACGAAATGATTATACCAGATTCGCGAAGCTTCCATGAATCACCTCCATAACACCTTCTAATTTGCAGCGTATGATTGATGCCCTCAGATCGAGTGTGTGAGCATTACAACTATGCCATTGTCCTATGCAAGTTTTGAAGGATTTGATAAAATTATGCCTATGTCTATGATGAATGATAAATGATAATGACTATGAATAATAAATGACTATAATGCCTATATTAATCAAGTAGTGGATGCATCCTAAAATTATGAACAAAATTGTCTTTTATAGAAAACACAATTTTGAGTGGACGGATGAGATTGACTCTTGATAGAAACCTAAAATCAGAGGACACGATTCAATTCGATAATCCCTAATTAGGGTTAGGTCAAAATCCTTAAATGAGTGATCAAGATGTTATCTGAGAAAATCGAATCGGTGGTGGAGAAAAGATGAGATAATTAATTTTGAAACTAAAGATTTTCAAAATTGAGAAGATAAGAGATAACCTGCTTTGTGAGATCTAAAAAATCAGATAAAAGATGAACTGAAAAGCAAATCTGATAAAATCAAGAATCTGCTTGCTTTATTTGTTTTTTGAAAGAAAGCTACCATTTTGAATTAAAGTAATTCAAATTATGGATTTTGTGAGACAATGAGTGATTGATTTTTGAAATCAATTACTAAAAGAAGAATCAGTTAACTATGTGAGACATTTTTAAATAAATTGCTTTATTTAAAAATAAAGAAGTGTCACATACAACAATTAAATAATTAAAATAATTATTTAATTTAGAAGAAGTGGTTAATTAATTAAATAAATTAACAAATCTATTTAATTAAAAGAGAGGATTTAGGAATTAGTGACATATTAAATAAATATATTAAAATATATTTATTTGATAATCAGGAGGACATGAATGACAAATTAATTAAATAAAATGAGAACTTTATTTAATTACAAGTTGACTTTAGACAATTAGTGATGCATTAAATAAATATGATTTATTTATTTAATAATCAGGAAGAATAGAAGACCCTGAATTAATTAAATAATTGTGAATTATTTAATTAATAGTTGAAGATGGGTTAGGCACATAATTAAAGTGTCATAATTATGCTAGGACAAAAAGTGGTAAAAATGAAGCTTGTAGGCCTAGGTCATTTTTAGGTGTCTACATGAATACATACAAGCATGCATACATACATACATACATGACACACTAGCATACATATACATACAAAAATATCATAAAACATTCAATATAGTGACATTTAACTAAAGGAATACATAACACGAGTGTGTTATGTGTTGCTAGACATGTTCCCCAGAGAAGCAAAAAATGTCAAAACTAAAACATAACGTGCTCGCATTATAACGCTCCCGCATTATATTTTTCTTTGGGAATCCCTGAGCCTTAGCTTCGGTATTTTCCTTGGAATACCAACCCAAAGGCTTGGAGGGCATTCCCAATGACCAGAGGCATACTTGTGCAAATTCTACAATTTTTCACATAATCGGGTTCGTGCTCACCGTCAGGATTGCATCTAGTTCAATATCGACAAAATTGAACACATGGGTAATGTTAGGTTCTCTCTTAACTTTCCAACGATGTAATGGTTTTCACTTTCTTACAATGTTAAGCCTTTCATCCATAATTTATTTTGTTTGTATGTCTATTTTTTGTCAAAAAGTAGTGTTTGGTGTATTTTTCATTATAAATTAACCATTCATCGAAGTTTCAAATAAATTACATTTTTACAAACTAGACTCCATTCTAAAAAAAATTAAAAAAATAAAATAAAAAAATCTATTACTTTCCAAAATTTGTAGGGGGAGCACGGCCAAAATTCTACTTTTTAGGAAGTGCCCACTTAGAAAATTAGTAAAAAAACAAATATTCATTAAAAAATTATCAGAAAAATCATGCATTAACTAGATACTGTTAACTAACTTTTGACAGCAAGCGATTTTAAAAATACTACAAAAATGTTCACCATGCTAGGGTCATAGAAGAGTTGCTATGTTATGTTTTTCTGACAAAAACAACAACAATTTATGTACATGCCCCTCTTTTGAACCCCTTAATCTCAACCATTTTCAAAATAAATTAGTATTTTAAAAAGTAGACTCAGAGCACTTCGATCCTTGTTTTTGTTCCATCTCAAAATTTTGAGTGTAGCTATCCTCAATTTCACATCCAAGGTCAGTATTTCCTGATTTCAATAAAAAGGTGGCCACTTAAGCCCCCTTTTTGGGAACCATCTTGGTGCACTTACCCATATATCAATATATATGTACAAATTTTAAAAAATGTATACATATATCTGTGTAATTATATGTATAGACACATATGTATCTGTGAACATGTAAGACACATATGTATAGTAAATGAAAGGAGCTGTGTTGTATTCAACAACGATCTAGGATGTAAATTTTAGCAAAGGTAGAATGATTAGAGACTTGGGTTTTTAGAAATATGCAAAAAAAAGTAACCAAGTCATGAAAATAACTAAAAGTAGAATGTACAAAGCACATTGTATAGAAAATGAAAGAATCTGTGTTGTATTCAATGACAATAGGATATTAATTTTAATAGAGGTAGATCGATTACAGACTTGGGTTTTCATAAATGTGCAAAAAAAAGTAACCAAGGGTTTTAGAATAATAATTCCTCACTCACATGAACATAGAAGTGTGTTTTCAGATATATGTTGAATATTCCAGGCAAGGGTTTCATGAGATTGATTCCTTAAGTGCCAAATTTGGAAAAAAACAAGCAAGGGTTTTAACATATATGGTGTATAATAAATGGAGAGTAGGAAATATTCATTTAACTCCAAAAAACTCATGGGAAAAACCAACCACCATGACCCGACAAAGTCAAACAACACATGGTGAAAAGGAATTGAAGAGGAATGATTTATTTCATAAACAAGTAGTAATAATTTTTCAATTAGCGAATAAACCCTTCATGGGTCCTGAAAGATGCATAAGAAAATGATTAACTAGTACCATTGTTTTCATTTTGAAAGGATAGGAAAAGGATACACACATATATATCGATCATCTCAATGAACAAGAGACAAGAGACACAAAATTTGTAAATGAATGCGTACAATGTTATATATATAATATTATATGCATTCATTTACAAATTCAAAGTCATAGCTTATTGAAACATTTTACACATTCATTTACAAATTCAAACACACAGTTTATTGAATTTGTAAATGAATGTGTATGTAATGTTATATACAAAACATTGTACACATTCATTTGCAAATTCAATAAGATGTGTTATATATCATTATACACATTCATTTACAAATTCAATAAGTTGTGTTATATATATATATATATATATATATATATATATATATATATATATATATATATATATATATATATAAAACTAACATTGTACACATTCATTTACAAATTTAATAAGATGCAGAAGAAAATGATTAACCAATACCATTGTTTGCATTTTGAAAGGATAGGCAAAGGATACACACATATATATCGATTTTTTGAATGAATGAGAGACACATAATATAAAATGACAAATATATGTATGATGGTCTTTTGTATGTGCAATGGAAAGTAGAAAAATAGAAACACATTTTATAGTAAACAAATGCTAGTTTGTTGTATTGGACAACCAAACAAAACATATTTAAATAGAGTTATATACACACACACATATATATATATATATTTGTGTTTGTTTATGTATATACCTATATTTATACATGTATATATGTATTTATATGTAAGTATCTGTATGTATGTATATTTATATATATCTATGTATATGTATTTAAATACATAATACACATATACTAAATGCATATATACAGACACCCACACACATATATACACGTATATACATATAAATAGACCATGAGAAATGACCAAAAATAGACAAATATAAATACATGTATATGCACAAATAAATGCAAATATAAACCCTAATAAATGACAAAAAATAGAAAATGAACTCATAGATTATTTAATTTGTAAATGGGGTTTGTAAGGAAAAACCCGTCACCAAAAAATACCTTTCATTTACTTATAAAGCAAAGTAAAAAGACATTGCATAAATATAAATGCTAAATGCACAGTTCATGAAAATAAATATAAGTATAATGTATAAAGTACCAACCTGAAACTTGGGATATTGAAGGAATGTGCATAGGATGCCTATCGATGCTTTGAATTTTGCAAAGAAAAATTCTTCACAAATAGCAATTGTGAATGGCGTTGGCTGCTTTCCCCCTCTTATTTGGGAATTCAAATATGACAATTGAATGCATTTAGTTTGGTTGTTGTGATTAAAATTTGAATTTGTTTGAGCATTTGAATTTGTAGTTGCTAGTTACGTAGGTTTTTAAAGATGATATGACTGACTTCTGCATTATATTTGGATTTGATGTTTATTTGGGGAGCCTTAGGCTAGTATTTAATTGTACAGGTACCTATAGGAAATGAAGTAAATACATGTATCTGCCCAGGGAGTGTGTGGAAGACTATGCATTTCAAATCCCATAGAGTTAATAGGAGATTGTGATTATGTCATGTAAAGCACCATTAAGTGTGCATGTGTAGTTGTTAAGATAATATGTAATGAGGGATAAACATTTGCAAGTGGGGGTATTTGTAACAATAAAAGTTTTAAATTAATTGTAAATGAGCCTTTTTATGTGCAAGTTGACCTTTTTTATAAATGTGAATGCATGTTTAGTTGTCTATTATGATTGGTTAGTTACAAATTGTGTTATGAGCAACCATTGGTGTTGTTGCAATTTTTTATTTGATTATAAATAAAGTTTTTTAATGGATCAAAGTGAATTCTTTTTGGGAGGTGGAGTGAGCATGGAGGTGGCGGTAACTAGGACTTCTCCCCTATACATTAAACAACTGATATCTACACGTGACTAATATAGTCAATTATAAGAGTCAATATCCATTGAATTTACAATAATTATATGTAAAAATATAATCAATTGATGTAGGAGCACCCAACGGTGTAGGGAAATCTTGCATCATGCAAAAAAAATGTTTTCTTTATTTTCTTTAGTTGTTTTGAGTCGCATGATGGAACTTAAGGGGTATAAGACTGTTAGGCACCAGAAATAGCAAAAAATGAGAACATACTATTTTTAGTAAGTTGGCCAAAGCGGGCTTGTATGGACATGAAATTTTACCCCAAGGAGCAGAGCTGAATTTTTTTTCGATTGCGAAAGAATCACCTCAATACCCTGCACGATTTAGGAGAAATTAAAGTTTTCATCTCAAGAAATTTCTCCAATGCAGCTTCAAATTCAAATATGAACTTTGGAGGCCCCGAAATAGCTCAAAAAGTGGCTGAACTGACCTACAATTGGTTCATGTGTCATAGAGCTCGTTGAGAGCTTTCCAACGATATGCAATAATAGCAAATCAGATGCCCAAATCAAAAGTTATGGCCCCACGAAATTGGTCCTCTAAAAAGTGAATTTCATAAAAATTCCTTCCTAGGACAAAAATCTTTCAATGAGACTTTTGGGGCCAAAACAAAAAGGAAAATTTGATCTTTCTAGAACATTCTAGGGTGGTTATTGGGGAAAATAAAAAGGGTTAAGTGGGGGTTGTAGACGGTGGCCCTAATAGTGCAAATTGTGGCTGTGAATAGTAGATTTTCTTTTCTGAGCTGATTTTGTTGTAATGAATCAAGTCCATGAGGCTGTAGCATACAAGCTTTGAATATGTAATTTCATTTTCTAAAAATAATTGAAAGTGAGCCATTTTTTTGTCTCGCATTTTCTATGTTGATATTTGTTGTTGTGATTTATGTGGGTTTTGGGTGGTGTGGCCCTCATCATCAATCCATTATAAGGCCACCTTTTGGATCAAAATTGTCAAAATCCAACCCTTTATACAAACACCATGCCTGCTAATGGTACATACATAGCTATAATAACTAATCATTAGTAAAATTTAGTGTATACTCATGAAAGGATGATTATTTGGATGGAGAGGCACATTATAGTCATAGATTCAAAATATGAGTGTTCATAAATATATAGCTACAAAATCAAAAGAGGAAAGGTCTAGAAATAATGAAATCAATGAAAAATTCAAAAATTCACAAATATCTATAGAACTCTTCAAGGGTTATGGCCATAGAAAGTAAGAAAAAAATAGAGGTTTACACATTTGTTTCATGTACCTAGTACTCCTTTAATACTTACACTCCTTTAATACTTACACATGATGCAAATGATGATCTTGAGTCTATATTATCCATGGATAGACATTGTAGTCATGAAAGAAATGTTGAACAAAGAATTATTAGACATAGGACTTATAGTCACCTTATTAGATTTGGCTTCATTATAAGGATGTAGGATTGAAAGGTGAGATCCATTCCATGTAGATACTCATCTTTTAGGATAATAAATAAATTTATCAAGTATATGATGATAAATAGATTCAGAATAACTTATTTCTCTTAATAATATTAGCAAGGGCACTACATAAGAGGGTCCTATTAAAAAAATATTTAAAAATAGAAAGTGTAAATGACAACCTTTCCCTAAACATGGAGGAAGAACTCCAAGATTTTCCTACTCAAAAAAAGGGTATCCAAAGTTAGTACAACATAGAAGAGTTTTCATAAGAATATTACAATGGATCAACCATTTGAGATAAGATGAGTCACAAGAAAAACTTAACCAATCCTCACATTATGATAGTCCTAATTTTACCATTAAGGGTGGTATATAATTTGAAGTAACTCTTGAAGGCTATCTTGAATTTTTAGAAAACTAGTAATATCTTTTCAATCAAAATCCAAGATTTAATGATCAAAAGGGTAATGAAGAAAAATTTGAAATATTTTGTGAAAAATAACATAATGTTATTTCTAATAGCATGATGAACAAAAAAAGGATAGATATCATGAAAAATAAACTATGTATCTTATTGATATCAGATCAATGTTTATTTTGAGTTAAAATATGAAATTTTCAAAAAATATCCAAAACATTATACAACCCTTACAAAGGATATACTAGTACACCAACTTAAAAATACAAATTATGTATAGATCAATTATGATAGTTTTAAGAATGACTATGTACATGTTATTATAGCTTAATATATATTTTTAGAATTTTAGGAAGAATTTTAGCCATGAAAATAAAGTGTTAGGCACTAAAATTCATGCATATGATCTATTACTACATAATCCGTAAATGGTATGCAATAAAAAAACATCATAAATTTATTATCCTTAATTATACAATGATATTAATTAGAAAAAAGAGTAGAAAATAATCAACTATAGGGCTAAAATGATTGAAATCGCTATTTTTTTTTTTTAATTTGGATTCCTTTGTAATAGTTAAATCCATTGAGTTATCACAACCAATGAGTGTAAATAAGTCAATGGGTAGTATTTATAAGACATTGATTATGATGACACGCCAATTCAAAATCATAAGCATCAGTTGAGAATTCTTAGATCATTACTAAGAGGGGAAATGAAGAAGAATTTTATTATTGCGTTTTCTCATAAATGATTCCAAACTTGTTAATTTTGGTATGATTCCTAGAAATTAAAGGTGTAATGATAGTTTAGACATACACGCTCTTGATGACATGGATGTGGGAGATATGCTAAATGATGATATCATAGGATACTAAATTTAAACACATTTTGTTTTTTTAGGTATTTTCTATGATTTTAATGAAGATTGCAACATTATAAATTTAAGAGAATTTTCTTATTTTTGTTTTATGACCTTCTTTTTATCTCCTTTATTAATTATGGCTCTAGGAAAATTCATCACCAGCAATTTACCGAAAGAAAATTCACTACCAACAATTCACCCATATTTTTTAATAAAATCAAAATTTTTGAAATATATATTAAAAAATATTAGTGAATTGCTGGCGGTGAATTTTACTTGGTGATGATTTTTTTGTCAGTGAATTTTCCATGGCAATGACGATGAATTTTCCTTTGATGAATTGTTGGCGATGAATTTTTCTAATGCCATTAATTATATTGTGTTCTTATTAAATATATTCTTGTAAAAAGTCTTCTAGTTTTTAATGTCTTTATTCTAACTAATTGCATTAAAATCACTTCATAAAGTCTATTGATTTACTCTTTGTCAACTTAAATTTAGGTATATAACATTTTATGATGTTTCAATTCATTATTTTCTATTTAATGTTCTAAGGTTTGATCTTGAAAAATTACTTGTTATTTTGTATAATGATAGTGTTGTGTTTATAATTTATTCATGGTTAATAATTTCTTCATGATTAATAAATAAATGGTACCATCTGTTAGAGGTGTAGAAATATGATTATTTGAGTGAATTTATTTTTTATTTAATTATTTAATTATTTAATTAATAGTTCGAGGAAAAAAATATTAAATTTAACTTTCTAGAACTTATTTTCAATTAAGTGATTTTTGAGGGAATATTACCTTATATATTTATTATTCATGTTATATCTTCCATTTACTTCTTTCATAATTGCTAAAAAAGGAAAATTCCATTATGGAACAATAATGCAATAGATGCTAAATATTGTTGAGTGTAGTGGAGGGGGATTACACACTATTAAATTAGCCACTCTATATAAATTTAAAGAGGGAACACCATTTAAGAGAGGATATACAATGAAAGAAATATATTATAGGATGGAAGATAAAGCATTCAATAGTATATAAAATAAAAATGAGAGAATTAATTTTAGGTATGTGCATCCATGTTGGCATTGGTGGGTACTAATGTCAACACAAGTGGTGAGATTATTGATTCATCTACACCACTATCTTGTGGGTAATAATTTGAAGAAAATTTTAAATTTATTCTAAAATAAAAATTTCAATTACAAAAATTCAGAGAAGATAAAGTAGGTTCATTGCCACATACTAGAGCAAAATGAATTCTAAGCTTGGCTATAATATGTCCCTCATGAATCTTTTTCATTACCTCAGTTTTATATTGCTTGTATTATTGGGATGTAGCCCATGTAGTATAGTGGTCAATGGCTATAAAAATATACCTATGACTAGTTGAAGAAGGCATGTTAATCATATCGATGAAATCAAGGCCTCATTGTGCAAAATAGCATAAATCTCAATGATTAGTTATCGTTGTAGCACAAGATTCCCTTCCCTTCATATAGACATTTGACAAATATGCCACAAATGCACTTGTGCATGAGCATATTTAAATGCGATAGGCCAATAATATCCCACTCTTAAGTTCTAATGAGTTATAATTAATCCTAAACTATATCTTGTACCAAACATCTAATAAAAATCCTTCAAGACCAAATTTAATTTTTCTTTTAAAATCATAGGTACATGCCCTCATAATTTTTCCTAAGCAAGGTCCTAACCTTGATCATAAAAATATTTCTTTTTATATGTAGGGATCTTAATTGGGTTGAATTCAAGTGGGTTATAAATTTATTATTAAGTAAAATTTTATGTCAATATACCAGTCATCTTTTGAAACATCATCTAGTACGTATTATTCAAAAGATTTTTTTAGGATCTATCTATTCTATGGTACATTTCAAAGCCTATCCTCTAGCCAACTTCATAAGAGCTATTTCCAAATTAAACTACTACAAAACTATAATCCATTTACCTCTTTTCTCACCTAATTCCTTTTGCATGAGAAAATTATTCACCACTATGAAAAATACCTTATTTCTTAAAATATAATTTCTAAGATTTTTGATATCTCTAACCAATGCATAAGCCTATTATTTGACATTAGGATATCTAAGCTCTACATTCTTAATAAGAGTACTCATGAATGCAATTAGTCTTTCATCTATTTATTCTTTTCTTTTTGTTAACATAAATGCATCATGGGTATAACCTAATACAAATAAATAAATACAAACAGGATTTGAGAAATATGGATTGATTACTCCTCATATAGATCTGAAATGGAGTGTGCCCTTTATCCACTTTATATTCTCTCTCAAATTCTTTCTTGAATGCTATGAAATGAGATGTGGATTTCTCTTCAAACCAACATAATTTTGGTATATTTGGAGGATGTTGATAGCAAAATGATAGCATCAACTTACTAGAAAGTGTGTTGACAATAATTAAGGGTAAAGGATTAAATTTATAAACTCTTGTTGTGAGGAATGGAGGGTTGAGATGCAACTCAATAATTAAGGGCTCACAATAGATGAGATATTTGAAACAAGTCATGGTCATGCACTATTTCTTGCACATGCAATGCAAAGCTATGTGTATTCAAAGAGCATATGCTGAAATGAATTGGAGAGATAGATTCAAGACTATGTTGTAGTTTCCATTGTGCCAAGGTCATGAGGTGTCACATTTTGTTATTGACTTTTTTTGAAACTTTGAAATTTTTTTGTTGCAATTTATGAATGAGGTACAATGAATCGATGTTTCTTACATGTGATAGAGCAGTGTAAACAAGACCTTATTGATAGAATTTATAGGGGTCAAAAGAAAGCGCGTCCATTTTGATACCATATGTTCTATGAATAGTTCATGCACATGCAAGTTGCAAAGTGAATTGTGCTCAAGTGACTAGTTTTGTAGCTATTTTGACTTTTCTAATGATTCTTGTGATTCTTGTTATGGGTTTCCATCAAGGAAAAATACAATTTATGTATAGACTTTACATTCTTTGTCGATGTGATTTTCCAATAATGGGGTCATTGAATTAAATCCAAACAATGTCTTCTTTGTTAGTTGTATATGTTTTAAAAATTCCATCTACACCATTGATAAGTCCATCTTCTGTATCAAGGTTGACAACAATCAATTCAACCAAAATGTCTCATTTGAGAAAAATTATGGTAGGCAAGGATGACTTGTTAGGTTGAAATTGGACACTATCAATATTTGTATCTTGTCTATAGATTGCTTCTAGGACGTAAAGCTTTCTGGGTAAGTAGTATAACATTTTTTTGTTGTGCTCATCAACTACAAAATTTCTATGAAACAAGTATGGGAATCATGGATCATTGGGAGGTGTCTTGCAACACATTATATTCAAATAGTTAATGTCTTGATTAGTTTGTTGAACATTCCTAGCACGATTAAGTATAGAAATGAAATGTTGATTTGTTTGTCTAATTACATTGTGTAATTCAAAGCACTTCACATTGTCAATCCAAAAGGTGTATCAAATTTTTTATTTATCTATTGTTGGTTCTTTGAATAGTATCGCATATAGGTTGTGCTTGGTAGAAGTATCCACAAAATATGATATCTATATTTCTAAATGGTTTTGTTCATGTGTGTTTGATTTGACAAAGTATTTTTTCAATGTTGTAAAGAATTTTGGAGCCAATCAATGAGACTTCATCAATAGGAAGAATTTTCAATTGGTCAAATTTCTTGCTTACATGTCAACTGTGTTTGAATCTAGGGGTAATTTTTTTTGAAGAATTGCATGGTAGATGGAAGATTGAATGTGTAGTGGTGCCACTTGCATTGAATGCAAATTTTCTTGTTGAAGAAAAAATAATTCCTTTAGGCTTGAGTGGGTCATTGTCTAGGTGCTTATCGTAGAATAGGATCATTGCTTCAAAAATTGCTTTAGCTATGAAGGTTTTGTGAGTGCCGGCTCCACCTCTCAAGAACAAGTACAAAGGTTTTTTGGGTGTTAGTCTTTTTGTCATTAGTACATCCTTTAGTATTGATTTTTGTTCTTTGTTCAACTATCTTCGTGAATTGAAGTATTCCTTGTTGCTTGGGAGGAATGAATGTGCTATTTATGAAAACATTTTTTTGCAAATTGAATATGTGAGCTTTATTTTTTTATATAGTTTAGGTCGCTCATGATGTCATATTTTTCTATGCCATCTTGTTTTTTGCTTTTATCAATTTTATTTGAAATGTCTATTGTTGGATGGATATTGTTAACAACGTTTATTGTAGCTTCATCAATGTCACCCCATGTAGGAGCAATTTGTGCAGCAAACATTTATCTGATTTTTGCAATTTGTGCTTCTTTTGCATTGAATATTGCACTCCATGTTTCATATCCAGCCAACAAGGTTTCCTCACTAGTTCTGAAAGGTACATATAACATAAGTTTCTCTCTACAATAATTCTCAGGGTTAATGAGTGGATTGTATCTTATATAGTGAATTATTTGTGGAGTTGCTCTTTTCTAGAGCTTCATAAAGTTCCATGAGTAGAAGGTGATGTATACAACTAGTGACAAGTTGTCAAGAGCTTTTGGTAACTATGTGTATTTTTTGATTGCAGATGCACACATGATATTTTTAGAATCATCTTGTTCTTTTTCCAATAGTTTAGGGATTTTTAACATGAAGACTCTATTTTCTAATGGTGTTGTATTGATGAAAAATGTTTTCCTTGAGCATCTACGGAATGGAAATGAGAGAACAATGTGAGTAGCTTGACGACTGGACATTTGTTATTAGTTTAGCAATGCATTGCCAAATTTCCATATGAACTATATCTTCCCATCATAAGCATGTGTACATTGTTTCTGCAATTGCTGAAATGCAAGAGACAATGTTTAATCTTGTTTTTTCATATATGAACTATAGTAAGATGCAACAACATATGCGTCTAAAATAAATTGTGTTTGTATTTCCATACCATAGGGTTGGCACTTTCTTTGCAAAGGAATTTATCCAAATATTAGCTGGCTTTCTTTTTAGCATGACAATTTTGCATGCCAATGTTGATCAAAGCATTGCAATGTAATCAATTTCATTCACTCCAAATTCATCCAAGAAAATTTGAAATGTAAGATCTTTTGTGTAGTATTTTTTTCAAAATTCTTGAAAAAGTCCTTGCTCTACCCTTGATTGCAGCATCGGGCATGGGAAATAGCTCTAATATTATTGTTTTCCTCATAGGAGGCAAAAGAAAAATAAATCTGCAACTTGAGTTTCTATATTTTTTGCAAGTCTTTGTATGATGATGTGTTTTCATTTTGATGAGATTTGTATCAAGTAGCAATGAGTCTCAAGAAATGTACTTGTTGACAAAGCTTTCTATTTTAGTATTTGAGCAATTTCCATATACAGGTGCATTTTTTATCCATAGCAAGAAATGAACATGTTCATTTCCCCAGTTTTGGAATTCTATGACAAAAGAATAGTCCATGACCTTGCCAAAGAGCTCATGGTTTTTTAGCATCATTTTTCAAAATGCACTGATTCTATGATTGAAGTATCGATTGCAAAGTATTGGGTTCTTTCTAGTTTCAAATTTTAGGTTCCTATCTTCTATAGTTTCATTACAATTGCTTTGTTGTTGAATAGATATTTGTTGCAAAGCTTTGCACAATGGCTCCCAGAAGTTCTCAACACTTGTCAATGTTACAAAAAATGTTGAAGGTCCTAGTTATATTATCATTGCAAATATGTCTTTTTTAGTGTTTTCTAGATAGTCTAGTGAAGTCCAAATGCTTTGTAATGTTTTGTAGCCCAATGGAGATCTTAATATTTTTTCCATGGCTAATGGATTGCACACATCGTTTGCAACTAACTTCTTACCCTTTAATTTAGTTTTCCTTCTACAAATCTATGCCAGTGAAGATACCTAGACTAAATAATTATTTTAATGGATTTGAAGAAAATATTTGTTGTGTTTTACAAAGTCATTGTCTCTATGCATAAGCTCCCATTTTGCTATCTTTTGGTATGTCAGGTTTTAGTAATGTTAGTTGGTTGAGCTAAACCATAAAAAAAAGTTGGGAAGTTCATCTCCTCTGCGTATGTGTCTTGGAAAATACCAAGAGGTTTAAACCCCTCTAATGGTGCAATTCAATGATGGTTGTTTCAAGGTCTTTGATTGAGTGTGCATCATTAAACCAATGTATAGTTGATTCAATTATGGGTTCTTGATCATCTTAAGAGATGTCATTGTCCATACTTGGTTTTGTTTTAGTATTTGTATGCATTTTTGTTGTTTTCTTTACCAATTTCTCTTCCCATTCTTTATTTATAACAATGTTTTGTTCTATGTATAGTGTTGTTTTTTATAGTGTTGTTAAAACATTCATGAGAATAGTAGGTACAATATTTCCTTGTGCATATGCATTCTCATATTGTAGATTTTGTTTCAATTTAATTGCAACTATTGTATTTTCATCTAGTTGCCTAGGCAATGCTTGTTGCACTTTATCAAAATCTACTGGAACATTGATGATTGTGCCAAGCAATCCATATTGTGCTCATCTATATCCTAGTTGTCTGATTTGTGAAAAAGCAATGCACAAAGACAAAAGTATTTTATTGAGGGAAGTCAAGGACTAAATGCCATCTATTGGTGCATTGCATCTTATGCTCCAAGGTGTAGCAAAACAGGGGACCTTTGCATCTAAAATAACTCTTGTACATTGTTTATAAATGGATTATCCAACCACTAATGTTTTTTCATTGATTTGAATGGGAAGCAAAGAGAAATATTTAACAAGTGCATGATAAACCTTGCAAATGTTTTGATGGAAATGAAACATATCACAAAGAGAATATGGTTGAGTGGGTGTGTCATTTATGCTTTGCAAATATGAGTGATAGGGACAGGGGTTGGAGGAATCAATCACTGATTCCTACTCTAGGCCTTTCCTTGTAAGACCTCCTTGGTGTTATGATTCACCAACCTAACCTATAGGCCCCTAATCTATACTAGGTGCCCCTGGTTTGTCTACCCAACCCCTCTTCTATCAACAAGCTTCCCTTCTACCAAGCCAACCTTGGTGCTGATACATATTCTCCATTTGGCCCTTACTTTGCCTTAAAGACCAAATTCACTCCACCTTCAACTTGATAACTTGTAGAGGTGTAACACATTTAAAAAGCTTCAAGGGACTCTATATAGGGTTCTTGTACCTCCCCAAGACTCCCTTTAACCATCGCTTCCACCAAACCCTACTTTTGGGCTACTAGTCTAAGAGCCCAATTAGGCCTCTGAACAGGGATAAAATGCAATTTCCTTTAAAACCCACCAAAGACTTAGGTTCTTTGTTAAGAATCAGTGTTTCTTATGCCTATGCCTCAAATATTTTTAGGGTTTTATCCCTGTATAGGCCGTACACAGTCTATATACAAAACTGGTCAAGAACCCTAGGGTTTTAAGCTGCTCAAAGTTGTTTTTGGATTGTCAAATAGTTCTCCTACTAAATGACTTGATAAACCCTCTTCCTAATCACCATGCATATTCAAGACCTCCCACTAAATTCTCCAAAAAGAATCTTTCCAAGATCTTGTTTCCCCTCCAAGTTATGAACCTTTTTCTTCAAGTCTGCCCTAATCGGACCTGCACTGGCTCGCCCAGGGAAAAGCTTTTCTAGTGTCTCCTGCACTGCCACAAACTCTACTAACTACCATATTTACAATGAAGGAGCCTAGAAACTAATCCCAAAGGGTTGTACAAATTGTACAGTGGGAAAGTGCTCTAGAGCTCCATCCTTTCAAAACTGCCTGTTACAAGATAGAAAACATAGGAAACATAAATATTTACAAATACAAGATAAATATGATTTAAAAAAGAAAAAAGATAGCACACAAAGCTTGCTAAATTTTAACACAACATAATAAAAGTATAATAATAGCAAGGTCATTCCATTAAAGCTCAAAATGAATGCAAAATATAGAAAACTGTGTCTCTAATGCTGTTTCCTTCAGCTTTACAAAATATCAATCTAACAAAAATGCCTCCAACCCTATCTCATGGTTGAGGCATGCCTTAAATAGGCCTTCAAAACAATTTAGAAGCTTGGGTCAAGCCCTAAGAATACCTAAAGATGAAATTTATAAAACCCAATGTGTTTTCAAACACTTGACTAGGTTGGTAACCAAGACAACTTAGAGCTTCAAAACCCATACATGATTTCCACCTCCCAATCCATTGAACATAAATAGATCAAGTTTTATTCAAAACAAAAAAACCTAGAAAAATGGTCAACATGACCTCAAGATAACACACCAAAATTTGAACTTCCTTCTAGACTCCAGGAAAACCCATGTTTCCCAGGTGCTCCTGTACCATTCTCCCCATCTCAGCACAAACAACTAAGGAATTTTAGGAGAGATCAGAGACATATCAATGCCTTTCTTCTTAAAGTTTGCTTCTTCTACCCAGGTAGCTTTTGATTCATGCATGTTCTTCCATTTGACAAGATGCTCCATGTACACCTTGTGCCTTGTAGCCTTCTTCTCTCTTGACTCCAAGATCTTCTTTGCTTGTAGCTTGTCTGTAGTTGGTAGTGTCATGTTGCTGACATCCTTGAATATCTCCTTGATGTCCTGATCCAAATCCCTGACTGTTCCCTTATACTTGATCAAATCAGCAACATTGAACACAGGTGAGATCCCTAGATCAGTAGGTAACTCCGCCTTGTATGCATTCTACCCATACTTGGCCAATACCTTGTAGGGTCCTACTCTTTTCATTTGTAGATTGGTTGATATTCCTTTCTGCAACCTTGATCTGTTAAGGTGGACCATAACATAGTCCCCTACTTGAAATTGCACATCTTTCCTTGACATGTCTGCCTTCTCCTCCACTTTTTGTGTAGCCTTAGTAACTGTCTACTTGACCTACTCCTAGATCTCCCTCATGGTTTGATTGAAGTCTTCTGCATGTCCACTCCTATGCTCCATAGATCCAAGGTCTCTAAGCTCACAAATGCCTCTTGGGTGCATCCCATACACAACCTCAAAAGGACTTTTCCCTGTAGTTCTATTGACACTGTCATTATAAGCATACTCAGCTTGGGAGATAACCATATCCCATGTCTATCCATATTCCTTGGTTAGACACCTTAAAAGATTGCCCAACACTCTGTTAACCACCTTTGTTTGACCATCGGTCTGAGGATGGTAAGCTGATCCAAAAGATAGATTTGTACTCAATCTTCTCCATAGAGTCTTCCAAAAGTGACTCATGAACTTCACATCTCTATCAGAAACAATGCTTAGAGGCAAGCCATGGATCCTTACAACCTCCTTGAAGAAAAGGTGAGCTATGTAGCTAGCATCATGAGTAGTTTTGCAAGGAATAAAATTACTCATCTTACTAAATCTGTCTACCACAACATAAACACTATCAAAACTAGTCTTGGTCTTAGGAAGACCTACCACAAAATCCATGCTCACACACTCCCATGGTCTGTTAGGAATGGGCAGGGGTTGATATAAACCAGCATTGCTAGCTCCTCCCTTAGCTTTCATGAACACAATACATTGTTCCACATATTTCCTAACATCCCTTGCCAACTTAGGCCAGTAATAGAACCTTTGTACTAACTCCAAAGTCTTATTTATGTCAAAATGCCCACTAAGACTGCCATTAAGCTTTTCCTGAATTAGATTCTCCCTCATTGACCCTCTTGGAACACACAACTGATTACCCTTAAATAATAGTCCATTTTGCAATGTATACTCATAATATTGGCTATGAAAATGATTCTCAAAATTAGAACATACCTTGTAAGCTTTTGAGAAGTCTTCATCCTCACCATAGAGGTCTTTGAAACTCTGTAATCCAATGCTCTTTAGCTATATCTCTTGCATGGTTAGCATTCTCTTGCTTAATGCATCTACCACCTTGTTCATTTGTCCTTTCTTGTGCTTGATGGTGAAAGTAAAAGCTTGGATGTATTCCATCCATTTCAAATTCCTATTACTTAACTTCTCTTGAGTGTTGATGTAACTAAGTGCCTGGTTATTAGTAAAGACCACAAACTCCTTGGGTAATAAATAATGCCTCCACTTCCTAAGGGACTGCACTAAAGCATATAACTCTAGATCATAGGTAGAGTACTTTTGCTTGGCTTCATAGAGATTTTCACTAAAGAAGGCCACATGCCTACCTTCTTGACTAAGTACTCCTCCTACTACTACTCCACTTGCATCACACTCAACTGTGAACAACTTATCAAAACTAGGCAATAATAGAATTGGTTGAGTTTCCACTTCTTGTTTCAGTTTTTCAAACCCTATATTAGCCTCTTGAGTCCACTTAAACTTTGTTTTCAGACCACCTTTGATAGTATCTAGGACTGGTACACATATGCCACTAAAATTCCTTATGAATTTTCTATAGAATTGAGCCAAACCATGAAAACTCCTTACCTCTATTGCTGTGGTTGGTGTAGGCCAGTTTAGGATGGCTTCCACCTTGCTTGGATCCATCTTTAATGAGCCTTTGGATACTACAAAACCCAAATAGACAAGCTCTTGCTTGAAGAACTCACATTTCTCAAGATTGATTGCCAACTTCTCCTCTTGCAACCTTTTAAGAACCATCTCCACATGCTTGAGGTGTTCTTCTTCTATCTTACTGAAAATCAGTATGTCATCAAGATATACTACCACAAAGAATCCTATGAAATCCTTAAGCACTTCATTCATTAGTCTCATGAACGTGCTAGGGGCATTTAAGAGGCCAAATGGCATCACTTTCCACTCATATAACCCATCATTTGTCTTAAAATTTGTCTTCCACTCATCACCATCCTTAATTCTGATATGATGGTAGCCACTCTTGAGATCCAACTTTGTGAAAAACTAAGCACCTCCAAGACAATCCATCAGGTCTTCAATTCTAGGAATAGGAAACCTATACCTAATGGTGATCCTATTTATTGCCCTAGAATCAGTACAAAGTCTCCACTTACCTCCTTTCTTAGTTGATAATACCACTGGTACTGCACAAGGGATGATGCTCTTTTGAATCAATCCTTGATCCAATAATTCTTGCACTTGCCTAGCTACCTCTAGGTTCTGATCTAGTGTAAGCTTGTATGCTACTTTGTTAGGTAAAGAAGCCCCTAGTATAAAATCAATTTCATGACATATAGCTCTCTTTGGAGGTAAAGTTGCAAGTGTGCCATCACTAACTATTCTCTTGTACTTATCAAGCAACTTTTGGACTACTTCTAGTAAGACTGTCTTTTCAGCTTTGTCTTCCTCTTTAGGCTACAACACAACCACATATCTCTCATTCCCTTGGTGTAGGTCCTTAAGGAACTCCTTGCCACTGCTCAACATGATGTTTGGTGCCTTTGACTATCTTTCATCTTCTTCTGACAGTGACTGCAGTTTGAAGGTTCTTCCATCCTTCTTGAATGAGATGGTGTTCTCTTTCCCATCATAAATGGCACTTCTGTCATATTTCCATGGTCTACCTAGTAGTATATGGCATGCATCCATGGGTAATACATCACAAACCAACTTATCTTTATATCCTCCAATTGAAAATTCCACTGTTACCTACTCATTAACCAAAACACTACCCTTTGTTCAGCCTTGTGACCTTATAGGGGTTATTGTGAGGTAGCTTCTCCAATTTCAGCTTTGTTACTACCTCCTCTGAGATTATATTGTCTGTTGAACCTGAATCTACAATGACTTTGCATACTTTTCCAAGTATCTTGCATCTCACTATAAAAAGAGCTCTTTTTTGTTTAGGTTCCTCTTTAACTGGCTGCCTGATCAAAACTTTGTTAAACATCAAATTCTCCCCTACCTCAAATTCTATGTGACTGATCTCAGATGCTTTAGGACTCAAAGTGTCCTATTGTGCATAGGACACTCTCTTCTCATTACTTTATGATGATGCTTTCTCTGGGCACCTATAAGCAGGGTGACCTAGTTGACTACAATGTTAACACTTCATGTTGGAAAAATAAGAATTTCTCCTGCCTGCTTCTCTTCCTCTGTTAAATTCACCTCTTGAAGATGTTTCACCTCCATGCTCAGTGATTTTTGATTCTCCTTGATTTCTTTGGTCACTGCCTCTACCTTGGTAACCACCACATTGTCCTCTTTGATCTCTGCCTTTCCCTCTACCCTTAGAAGTCTGATCTTGCTTCCTCTTGTTCCTTTCCTCAAGCTTGATAGCCAATTGGTAACATTGATGTACTATTTTAGGACTCAAAAGAGCCATCTCCTCTTGGATGTTCCATTTCAAGCCATTAAGATACCTAGCCACTTTGAGGCTTTCATCCTCCGTCACATTAAACCTCATACAAAGCTTTTGAAACTCTTTAGTATAAGTGTTTACATCCTGGTCTTTCTGCCTTAGACTTTGCCTCTTCTTGTGTAATTCAATCTCATAGTCATCTGGAATGTAGGCTTCTTTTACCTTAGCAACCATTCCTTTCAAAGTTGATATGGGTTGTTTTCCTTCTTTTTCCCTCTCTGTTTGAATGAACTTCCACCATGTTAAAGTTGATCTTCTCAATCTTGATTTAGCAACCTTCACCTTCTATGCTTTAGTGACTGCATCACACTCAAAATGATTCTCCATGCCTTCTATCCAATCCATGACCAAATCAGGTTCCATTTTTCCACTAAATAGTGGTATGCCCTCAAGTCCTTTTCCACTCAATGCTTTCAATGCCTTCAAGAAAGGCTCCTCCTCCAAAACAGGGTCAGGTTCAGGGACCTTGTCTTCCTCTGCAACCTCTTGTTCCTTTTGTACCCTTCCTTCCAACTTCACATTGTTCAATGCTTTCTCAAGTTGCTCTATTCTTTCTTTTAACGACTTGTTTTCCTCCTCTTGTCCTTCAACCATCTTGCCTAATTGTGCATTTGTCACCATGATGGGAGATTCACTTTACTCAACTTCTAACATATAAGATGCTTCCCAAATCTTTTGATCGCTCTGATACCAATCTGATAGGGATAGGGGTTGGAGGAATCAATCACTGATTCCTACTCTAGGCCTTTCCTTGTAAGACCTCCTTGGCGTTCTACTTCACCAACCTAACCTATAGGCCCCTACTCTATACTAGGTGCCCCTGGTGTAAGGAAACTATGCAGCCATGTAATGACAATTTCCACATAACCCAAATCTGAAACATGCAAGTAAAATACTCAACATCAACATGCAAGAGAATAGACAGCATACCCATCAAAGATGACACAAGATATACCCTGGGAAAACCCTCAAGAGGGAAAAACCCAGCCTCCAAAAGCATCCACACTCCATGTATTATTCAGCAATGAAAAACCCATCACAATACATCTGCAGAGACTCCATGAACACTTCTGAAGCACAAGCTATCCATGCATTCCATGTGACCAAGCATGAATCCACACATCCCATGCCATGCTTCAAACCCTCACACATGCACAAGCTCAACTCGCAACCGCAACACACTGCCCAACCTTTGATCCAACCCTTGATCCAACCCTAAACAACTACCCTTGTGGTTGCTTTTATAGAAATAAGCTCCCACAAAACCACCAAGTGGTATTACATAAACCATGTGCCCAAAATACTACATCATGTGACCCCACATTTAATATTGGGTACTTTTATTATATTTTATTATTCCCCAATATTAAATAATTACATTTTACAATTATGTCCCAATGTTACATACAACAAAGTGGCCCCAACATTATAACTCCTTGTGATGCACGTCCACCTAGAAAACCCCAAGGTGCACCACACATAATAATAAATAAATAAAATATTACAAACATTATGCAAGGTGTACAACACCTAATCCTAACAATCTCCCACTTGTTGTATACATTGCATAAGGGGGTAACAAATAAACTCCATAGGCAACATGTACCATCCAGAAATCCAAGTGCTCCATCAAGATACCTGTAACAAGAACCAAGGTGACCACCATCTCATCCATGAATGCTCCCATCCTCCACCATGCCAACTGCACTAAGATATGAACACATCCAAAGAGATGTCACACTAACTGTCATAAAGAAGCATAAACCTGCCTCAACCTGATATCTCAAAACACAAACACTGAATCCAATATGCACCAGTAGCTGTCAAGAATAAATCACCATAGCTGAAATGACACCCACAGCAAATGCCAACACATCCAACTATCCATACCTCCAAGGTATACATATCATAGTAAACTTATGCCAACAACATATCCACCCATAAACCACAATAAAAACTCCATGTGCAAACCTGTCAAAGCATGACATACACATCCAAGAGCTCCCACTGCATGGGCAATGTCAAGATGAATGCAAACCTGGAATGAGCGCATTCAACGCGTCGCTTCGTTAACATCCCAAAAGAGGCACCATCACAAAGGCATACCAAGTCTACTACTAGCATCTCATAGAAGTAAACATGTAGTACCAAGGAACATCCACATTGATAAGCAAAACCTGCAAACCAAACCCTGTAGCATGTCCTCCTACACACACACCTCTAAATGCCAACTGTGTCAAGTATGATCTCCTCCATAATACCCCATAACAAAATCCATAACCACATCCATCCATCCAATCACCAAGATCAAAGATAACATATGTAACTAACATGGATGTAAGCATCTCAAAACAAGAAGATCAAACTCAAAGTAATCATTCCCAAACCAAGGAAATCAGCCCAATAAACCATCTCCTAAACTCAACATGTACAAGGAGATAAACATGCCAACACTCCTCAAATGAACCCTCCAGAAACCAAATATCCATGGCTCAAGATCCATATCCATGAGAAGACAAAGCATAAACATAATGCACCTGAAAGAATAATGGGCAATACCTCTCAAGTGAACTGCCGAGTAGACCAAGAGTGGGGAATGAGAATGCTCCTCCAGGATATCCAAGTCATCATGACTCAACCAAGAACACTCTCCTCATTGGTCCATGTTGAACTCACGTCCAACCAAGGTGTAGGCTCCCTCGGACTTCCTGCTAAAACCTCATCAAGAGTAACCATATCAATAACATGTCTCTAACCACAAGAGAACACCAAGCCTCACCTATGTCTCCAAGTATCCATGAGCACCTGTAACCGATCAATCCATGCTAAACACCAAGCAAATGATCAATGTACTCAATACAAAGAGAACCAACCAAGATCAAAATCATAGCTCCAACTGCAGAATCAGGAACATAAACATAACACCATGATCTCACATCCTCTCAAAAGAAGATCACATGAATAAATCATCATAACATGTACCATGCCACAACTCTAAACTAGTAATCAAGAGTATACCATGACATAATAACAAAACCATCCTACAACCAAGGATCACCTGTCAAAACCAACAAGTCATAAATAATACCTCAACATCTCCAACACCTAATGTCAAAGAACTCTCACTGTAGCACACAGAATCCAAGAGCTCCTCCATGACACCAAAGATCACCTGCTGAAGACAACCATCCATAATAACCAATGGATCCACATCATTGCCAAATGCTCCCACTGAACCGTGATACCGAGCAATCCCATGGCACCATGATGCACAAAACCAACACTGTCATAAGCTCACACAAAACCTGTGAATCCAAGCTCTCAATGACAACATGATAACCATCCTCTAAAGCAAGAAGATACACCGCCAAACCATCATATCCATCACCGCCAAACCATCACTGTCACAAGCTCCCACTGAACCGTGTAACCAAGCTATCCATGACATCGTGATACCAATCTCCTCAAACTAGGAAGATACACCACCACAACCATAATCAGGAACCAATCCAATACCACCAATCATGCACCTGCATAAACCATCATAACATGCCAAAGTCTCTAATGCATAAGAAACATCCATGACATCATGATCACCACCAAATATACCAACAAATCAACCCAACCGTGTCCACATATCTGCATAATCATAGTCAACTGCATAGATCTCATATCATGACTGTACCTGGTAATACCATCTCATCTCCTCAACATGACAACCAAAACAGCAAACCAAGAGACTAAACCAAGCCACTAAAACTGATCATGCATCAACACTGAAATATCAATGGGCAAAGACAACCCATATCCAAGTCATAGGTGCAACAAGTAAGTATAGACCGCCTACAACATTGCACAACTTGTAGATACAACAATGCAATATACATGCTGATAACCATATCAAAAGTAGAACAAACTAAGATGTACAACCAAGCATACAATGAATCCATCATCAATTTTCCAAATCCGACAATCCATAAGCATATAATAACACCATAGTCAAAGAGACCCATAAACAGCTCAGATAAAGAAAATAGCAAATAAACCATGCCAAAATATCTCTAAACCTGATCCACTGCAAAGTGATCTGAACAAGCTTTCCGTTGACTATTCGAAGTCCAAAATCCGACTCCGTATGCACCCGATATGCCCTCTCAAAGCTCAAAATAAATATCTGACTTCAACCAAGCAAAACACTGTCAAAACTATAAAACCATGGAACAAGACCTGTACCACTGCGTAGTGCTCGGAACTAGCTTTCCAACAACTGTAAGAAGTCGAAAAACCGACACCCTGGGCAAAAGTTATACTTGTTTGAAAAAAACAGCTGTAAGAAACCCTCCTGGTGGTGCTCGGGCGGCGCTCCGGTGGTGGGTCGGCGGCGGATTTCAAAATCCATTCAAATCCGGTTTAATTTTTCATTTTTAAAAAATTCCTTCCACCCTTCTGGCGGACCCGACCATAATATCAATTCTGGTTCTGAAAAACTTGAAATCCGGGCGGACTTTTAACATTTGGCGGACTTTTTAAAAAAGGTTTAAATTTTATAAAAATTTGTTTTAAGCCCGTAGGGCTGAGGCGGGCTCCTCCCGCCGGCCGGGGCCAGCGCTGCCGGCGGCCAGGACTGCCGGCCGGTGGCTGTCGGCCGTAGCCGACAGTACTGGCAGCGGCAGTACCTGCCGCTGGCAGGCTGCCGAGTACGGCGCAGGGGCGGGGGTCTGCGGACCCCCAAACCTTTTTCATTTTTTTTTGTTTTTATTTTTTCTAATATATTTTTTATTTTTTTGTTTTTCGTTTTGCAGGAAAAATAATTTCGACGGGAATTTTTTATTTTTCGGATTTTTTTTAAAAAATTTTCTGCGACGACTGTACCGTCGATCCGTACGGTCGAATAGGGGTATAGGCGAAATTTTTTCTGTAATCAAAATAGGGCATGTTATATGTCAAAATTTCTCTCTCGGCCAACCTGAATCCAACCATGAGGTCCATTTTGTCTTAGGAGGTCATCTGTGAAATTTTACCCCCAAAACCCTCATATAAATGCATGACGAAGAAACCCTAATTTTGCCAAAATTTTCTCACCCCAAATCTGCAAACAACCCATCATAACAGCAAACCCAAAACCCTCAGATCTACAATAAAACACCTACAAAACCCTATATCTTGCCATTGTCTTTCATTCTCTCATGCAACCTAGGGTTATCCAATCCAATAACCAAAGCTCTGATACCACTTGTAAGGAAACTATGCAGCCATGTAATGACAATTTCCACATAACCCAAATCTGAAACATGCAAGTAAAATACTCAACATCAACATGCAAGAGAATAGACAGCATACCCATCAAAGATGACACAAGATATACCCTGGGAAAACCCTCAAGAGGGAAAAACCCAGCCTCCAAAAGCATCCACACTCCATGTATTATTCAGCAATGAAAAACCCATCACAATACATCTGCAGAGACTCCATGAACACTTCTGAAGCACAAGCTATCCATGCATTCTATGTGACCAAGCATGAATCCACACATCCCATGCCATGCTTCAAACCCTCACACATGCACAAGCTCAACCTGCTAACCTGCAGCACACTGCCCAACCTTTGATCCAACCCTTGATCCAACCCTAAACAACTACCCTTGTGGTTGCTTTTATAGAAATAAGCTCCCACAAAACCACCAAGTGGTATTACATAAACCATGTGCCCAAAATACTACATCATGTGACCCCACATTTAATATTGGGTACTTTTATTATATTTTATTATTCCCCAATATTAAATAATTACATTTTACAATTATGTCCCAATGTTACATACAACAAAGTGGCCCCAACATTATAACTCCTTGTGATGCACGTCCACCTAGAAAACCCCAAGGTGCACCACACATAATAATAAATAAATAAAATATTACAAACATTATGCAAGGTGTACAACACCTAATCCTAACACCTGGTTTGTCTACCCAACCCCTCTTCTATCAACAAGCTTCCCTTCTACCAAGCCAACCTTGGTGCTGATACATATTCTCTATTTGGCCCTTACTCCGCCTTAAAGACCAAATTCACTCCACCTTCAACTTGATAACTTGCAGAGGTGTAACACATTTAAAAAGCTTCAAGGGACTCTATCTAGGGTTCTTGTACCTCCTCAAGACTCCCTTTAACCATCGCTTCCACCAAACCCTACTTTTAGGCTACTAGCTTAAGAGCCCAATTAGGCCTCTAAACAGGGATAAAATGCAATTTCCTTTAAAACCTACCAAATACTTAGGTTATTTGTTAAGAATTGGTGTTTCTTATGCCTATGCCTCAAAGATTTTTAGGGTTTTAGCCCTGCATAGGCTGTACACAATCTATATACAAAACTAGTCAAGAACCCTAGGGTTTTAAGCTACTCAAAGCTACTTTTGGATTGTCAAAAAGTTCTCCTACTAAATGAATTGATAAACCCTCTTCCTAATCACCATGCATAGTCAAGACCTCCCACTAAATTCTCCAAAAAGAATCTCACCAAGATCTCCTTTCCCCTGCAAGTTATGAACCTTTTTCTTCAAGTCTGCCCCAACCGGACCTGCACTGGCTCACCTAGGGAAAAGCTTTTCTAGCGTCTCCTACACTGCCACAAACTCTACTGACTACCATATTTACAATGAAGGATCCTAGACACTAATCCAAAAGGGCCATACAAATTTTATGGTGGGAAAGTGCTCTAGAGCTCCATCCTTTCAAAATTGCCTGTTATAGGCCAGAAAACACAAGAAATAAAAATATTTACAAATACAAGATAAATATGATTTACAAAAGAAAAAAGATAGCAAAAAAAGCTTGATCAATGTTAAAAAAAAATAATAAAAGCAGAATAATAGCAAGGTCATTCCATTAAAGCTCAAAATGAATGCAAAATACAGAAAACTGTGTCTCCAACACTGTTTCCTTCAGCTTTACAAAATATCAATCTAACAAAAATGCCTCCAACCCTATCTCATGGTTGAGGCATGCCTTAAATAGGCCTTCAAAACAATTTAGAAGCTTGGTTTGAGCCCTAAGAAGACCTAAAGATGCAATTTATAAAACCCAATGTGTTTTCAAACACTTGACTAGGTTGGTAACCAAGACAACTTAGAGCTTCAAAACCCATACATGATTTCCACCTCCCAATCCATTGAACATAAATAGATCAAGTTTTATTAAAAACAACAAAACCTAGCAAAATGGTCATCATGAACTCAAGATAACACACCAATATTTGAACTTCCTTCTAGACTCCAGGAAAACCCATGTTTGCCAGGTGCTCCTGCACCAATGAGTTAATGGATTTTTGTATTATGTTGTTTTTGTAGATATTCATATTTTTTTATTGCGTGATGGCTAGTGATTTTCTTGTAGAGCATAGAAGATGCATACAATCTACATTTCAAATTTGGTGTCTAGAGAGCATGGTGTTTTTTTGCTGCCCGCATTTATTTTTTAAAAGAATGTAATGATTGTTGATGTAGTAGGTTTGGGCTAGTGTTGCATAATTGAATATTATTTGGCATATGCAAAGCACACTATTTTTGTGGAGTTCACATTTGCTTTTTCAAAGAATGAAATGATTGTTGGTAGATTGGGTTTGGACTAGCATTGGAGGACCGATTTTTTTTTGTGATATTGATAGTAGCTAGAATGGAAGTGGAAGTTATAGTTCATGCAATATTTCCATGTGGCATTTTTTCATTACACATTTTATCTTTTAGAGAGTGCAATGTATCATGCAATGCTAATTTTTTCTTGGTGTTTGGTGTAAAAGTCTTTGGTTGTAGAAATTTTCTTGCATCGTTCAGTGCATGTGTTGCTTTAGCTATTTTATTTTCTTTTAAAAATTTAAACAATGCAGTGGTGTTTTAGAGCCAATATTTGGACTAGATTTGCATTCGTTATTTGTAGTTTCAATATGGGTAGTTGCTACAGTTGAGGGAGAGATTGTAACTGTTGCAATATTTGAATGCCAAGATTTTGTAGAAAAAATGTTTGCTTTTATAGAGCGCACTATCTAATGATGTGTCAATTCTCTTCTTGTATTTGATGTAAAACTATTAGGTTCTAAAGATCTGCATGTTTGGTTTGGAGAATCTTTGATAGCTATTTGTTCATTTGGCATATGACCAGTTGTTGTTTACCTATGCCACATTTTTCTTCTTTGAAAAATCATAGTGAGTTACGAACATGTAGATTTCAGGTGGGAAAACCTTGATTTTTTTGATGGTGTAAAGTTGTTTCAAAACATAATTAGTTGTATTGTTTCTTGCAATATTGTGCACATAGGTGGGGTGTGATGCACTACAAGTTTCTGATCAAAAAGTGCATAATGATTTTGAAACTTTTGTGTTGCCTTGAAGTGTAGGATTTGATGTAATTTTCAAAGAATTTTTCATACATTCAACATAAACAGAATCACTAATATGCATGTCATGAGTCAATTTTTTTTTTTTTTGAATTGGTTCATAGTGATGATGACCTAAGCTAGTTAAAAAGCAAATTAGATTAAATCTCTTTTTAGGATCTATGCAATTTGTGTATGTTTTTGATCTAGGATGGGATGGAGATGCTTTCTATACATGTATTGTTGTATGTAATATTCCTGACTTGACCATAATATGCAAAATTCAGTCCCCTCAAGGACACTTTGTACATATGGTATTCCAATGTTGGAAACTAATTATTGAAATTACAATAGATGATTGTTGTTTGTTATGGTAGGCCACTCAAAGCTGCTAAAGCATGCTAATGCATTCTTGTTATCTATTGTCAATGCATTGGCTAATGATTGGGCCATAAATAATGACAAAGCAATTGGATCAAGGTGTTCATCAATCAGAAAAGTTGTAGCAACAAACATGCTCTCTCCACATGTAGTGGAAAATGTAGTAGGCCTACAAAGTCCAAGTGTATCAAACAAATTTGAAATTATGTTCCATGTGTTTTTGAAAATGCAATATGTGATTTCCAAGTGTGGCTAAATGTTTTGAATGCAATTGTATGTGTTTAGTCATGAAAACATGGGCTCATAGTGTCTAACAATAGGATTTGTATTGTGGAAAAGAATTGATATTGTAGGATTGCATGCATCCTTGTTGAAATGCAAGTACCTTCTTTTGTACCTTACATACCAAATGCATATTGGTATGTTCAACCAATGTGCTAGCCATTTTAAAGAGAAAGTGTCACCCCAAAGTCCAATTTCATCACTACTATTCTACTCTATGGTTGAAAGCCTCATTCTATGCAGATATGTGTTTTTTTTCATGTATATTATACAAATATTTAAGCATTGTTGGGTGCGAGTAATTTTTAAAGGAACTTAAAGATGTAGTACAGCAAGTGGGAAGATGATTTAGGGAATGGTTGATGAGACCATTGTGTAGCTGATTTGGTGTATAGCGGCAATGAAGCAGAATATGTATTGTGTCAAATAGGCAATCACTGACTTTGTAGTTTAATGAATCAATTCATACAAAATGTGCTTGATGGAGAGATTCATCAATTGGTGTAAACTATGGTGAATAGTATTTGGTTTGTAGGTCTCCACTACAATTGGTTTTTGTGAGAGTTATTTTTTTTTAGTGGGTTGTTTGTGAGAATATTGCCAAATTAGGGGTTTCGTGACTAAAAGACAAATTGTATTGAGACTATTTAGTAGTACAATGACTATTTAGCAATATGGGAAACTTGAAATGTTGAATACAATGAAATAGGAACCACCTTTTTTGTGAGAAAGAAAAAGAGAAATAAGTTTAATAGTCCATTACACACCTTTATCAACAAGTCTGAAAAAGCTGTAATAGTATGCTTTCATGTAATACCAGTTGTAGTGTAGAACCAACAAAACAAAAGCAACATTTTATTGTCAATGCATATGACTAAAACAAAACTTGTATTAAAGCTATCTAACAATGCAATTAATATTTGTGAAGAGCTGCAATACAAATATTCATGATCATTCATTACTCACCTCGATGAAAATAATGATGTGGAAGTTGTTAGATTATTTCTTAATTCATAATTTCTACATACCCTAGATCCTATAGGACAAAAGAAAAATTTCATTATCAATGCATCTAACTATATATTTGGGGAAATAAATAGAATAACTTTAAAGTGACCAATAAATGGAATGGAGGGGCTAATAGTTAGCAAATGTGTAATAGTCAAACTTTGGTTGTTGAAGAGTATTTGAAATTTGCAATTCTTTATATTTTTATGACAATGATGTAGCCAACGTACTTTGTTCAACATGTTGAGTATTTACATGATTCTTGCATGTAAACAATCATTTACAAATTTTTCTAGTCATAAGTATAGCATCCATATTAAACAGGGTCTAGACAAAATACATTTAGCTCATATATATATATATATATATATGCAAAGAAAATTCTACTTCATCAATTTGTAAGTAGCACTAACCTTGTGAGATCCAAGGGAATCCTACTTTATCAATTTGTAACTAGCAATAAAAATCTGGTTTCAAGAGCATCATGCATTGGAATGTTCACAAAATATGTGTAACCGTAGCAAGGTAATCATTAATTACATATGACCTAATATATAAGAATTATAGTTTGAGATTGATGATACATATGCCCAATACTCAACAATTGTTATGATATGGTATATAGCAATTATAAAGGTAAATTATAAGTAGAAGGCCTTGCATAGTTTCTCTATTGTTTCTCATTGCAATGTAGCTTGCAACATGGGAGGAAGTTAAAAGTTAGTGACTAATTTGCAAAAAAAATTCTCCCATTATGCATGTAATGGACAATCCTAAGAAAAGCATTAACTTGGAATTGTTACTGCTAACAGTTTTTGCATTTCTATAAAATTATACTTTATGGAAAGAATGCATGATCTGGCATAATAATTGCAAAGCCAATCTGAAGATTGATCCCTGTAGCTTTTATCCTCCATTTAGATGTATTGATCCAAAGATTCTAAAAACTCTTTTCAAATAGAAACAAGTGTCTGCAACAATTCAAGTGTGTACAAAATTCAAAACATGCAGGTAAGTTAAAATTTTCAAATGTATTTTTATATGCTGATTCAGAAAAAAACATGCAAAGTGAAGGGAAAATTTGTATACCATTGTCAATTCAACACGTAAACTTTTGCACAGTGAAGCTATTTTCTTCTTGATCTATGCCCATAATATATATATTTTTTTTTCCATGAAATTTGTCTTCTCTTTCATTCTCTTCTAAAATTTAAAACAAATGTATTGAACACCATCAAAGAAAAGGAGGTGAGGCAAACATAGAACAAAATAGATGAGTTGAAATTATCAAATATATTTTAATATGTTGATTTACCAAAAACCTACAAAATGAGGGGAAAATTTCTATACCATTGTTAATTTTTTCTATAGACTTTTGGGTAGAAAAGTTGTTTTCTTGTTGCTCCATGGCCATAATATTTTTTGATTTTTCCATGACATATGTCTATGCTTTCATTCTTACAATGATGAGCAAACTATTCATCTACTTAGAATAATGAGTTGTTTCCATTGTACAAATAGGATCTTATACATTGCCAATTTTGTAAACTTGTGGTACATCATCACTCTCTTTAGTAGGTTCAAATTACTTATAAAATTCCATCATTTATATGCAAAATGTGGAAGCATAGACAATGGGGCTTACTATTTCAAAAAATGCAACACTAGTTGAAATGCATCTAGAAAGAAAGAATCGAGCCCATGTATGAAGAATGTGATAGAAAAAAAAGCCACATGACCTACTTTCAACAATGCCACTTGCTCACAGAAACTTTGTGACAAAGACATATTCAAACAACAAAAACATTAGAAAATGATCTAAAATTTTTCATAAGTTTGTTTCTGATTCGTTGCAATGATAATTTCTCAATGAAAAAACAAAAACCACGAGAAAAAAACATGCGAGCCAATCAAAAATTTGGAGAAACCACCCAAAAATTCCAATTTTAAATAAAATAAATTTCATGGACCATAGAATAAATGAATGTATCATCATTTAGTGTCAGTTATGAGAAGCCTTAATACTTAAATTATCTCACCAAAAACACTCTATTTAGCAAGTTCAAATTACCCATCATTGTATCATCTTATATGGAAAATGTGGAAGCATAGACAATGCAGGTGAACTATTTGACAAAATGCAGGACTGGTTGAAATGTATTTAGGAAAAAAATAATTGAGGAAGATATTTTTGGAGAACCAGTAGTTATAAGAAATTTAGGTAAACCAAGAAAGAAGTGAAGAGTTTATGGATAAAATTCAATGTGAAAATACATTTGTTTTACACAACTCATTAATAGTAGGTAGCTTTTACAAAAGTGGGACGATGTTTATTTATTACTAGTTCATTGTCCAGTTACATAGCTCAAGTTACAAGTAGGAGTCTACTCCTCTTTAGGTTCTTCCTCATCTAAGGTTCTCGTGTTTAAAGTCATAGCAACATGGACAGGATTATACTGCGTAATTACTTTGTTATTGAGAATAGGAGCATTATGTCCACAACCAAATGGGAAATGTCAAACAACTAAGGGCTTGGGTTTAGTAGTTATTTAGGGGATTTCTTTACTAGTTCATGAACCTTGTCAGGTTTAGCCAATTCCTTTCCCTTTTAGATTTTTATTCATTTGATCATTTCAACGAATGACTCAGTTTCAAATATTTTTTCATTTGTTGTGTCTGGCTCCATGGTGAACCAACAATTTTAATGTTTTATGTACTTCTCTTTCACTCTTAGGATCTTTCACCTAAAAGGAGAGATAAAACCCCAAAATTGTGATGGTTCACTCAAATAGATGATTGTATAATGTAATTAAGACTAAATGAATTGATGTAGATAAAACTAAATGATGTACTTGACTGATTATTAATACAAAAATAATGTAAAATGCAATGTTTGAAAACACAGTGAGTTTTGCAAGAATGAACTAAAACATGAATAAATGAACTCAAAGGAGTGCATCTGGAAATAGATTGTATACTTGAGAAGATTTTGGAATGCTGAAAAAATCACTATTGATGACCAGTTGGACTCATTTGCCACTGATGGTGAATTAGTCCTCCTACTTGTAAAATCTCCTGAAATAGGTTTTTGACTCTCGAGAACTGGAATCTGACAAAATCACTTTTTTCAGCCTTAAGGTGGGACTCATTCATCACTAATGGAAAATCAGTCCTCCAAAATTCTATGAAATCAAAGGTCAATTCTATAGCTCCAGATCTGCACTTGTCTTCTTATCAGGTTGACAGAGTCAAATCTGCAGAAAATAGACTGTAGGTTGTCTCCAAGCTTGAAATAGAGTTTAGTTGACTTGAAACACTTTATTGACTTGTTGACCACCTTTCAACACCTAATTTCTTGAAAATTCTGCATACAAAAGTCTACAAACACACATGCAAAAGGGGAAAAATGGTTAAGGGTTAAAGTATAGGGATTTGCCTTGGTCAAATCCCACTTTGGTAATCAAACCCTTAATGAAGAAATTAAATGAAATGAATAATGAATGATGAATAAAAAACACGCAAATGTCCTAAACTCACCACAACATTGTTGAAGAAACCTAAAGATAAACCAATGGCTGCTCTAAAATGCTTGATGAATGCTTGATTTAATGATGCAAAGTGCTTGAATGCTAATAGATGTTGAATGAATGCAAGTGAATTTGATGATTGGGAAGGATTGTAAAATGAAGAGAAAAAAACTTATTTATACACACATGTGCCCTAATAACCCAATAATAACTCATCACAGGCTAACATAAGGTATTTTTAAATAAAAACCCAAAATAAAATTTGAATTATTTTGATTTTGGAGCCAAGAGGGACTCATTCGCCACCCATGGAGAATGGGTCCCATCTTGGGCTTGTAAGTGGGTGTTAGGAATTAACTTGCATTTAATGTAATTTTTTAGGTTTACATTCAAAAATACACTTAATTAAGTCTAATGAGTGCATAAAGGGGTCAAATAAAACATAAGAAAGGTGTAAATAGTGAAATTAAGCCTAGAAAAGTATGAAATATTATTACAAGACTTTATGTACAACACTTTAAAATAGGAATTGATAATGATGAAAAGGTGATTTTTAGGTGAATTATAATGAAAAGAGTCTAGAAAAGTGTAGAAATGTGTTACAACATTTCACAACACCTTCACAAGATGCCATAATTTGAATATTTAGGACTTAATGTGAATGCATAAGTTACATTGTAACATTAAATAAAAGTGCTTGACAAGTCAAAAAACATAAGAGAAAGACCTAAATAACCATGAAAATGTCAATTATCCATTTTTCTATGGTACATTTAGCCCCCACTTTAGTGAGAGGATGAAATTGCTTCAAACTCACACTAAAGTAGCCATGCATATTGAGAAGGATCCAAATGCACTTATGCTAGCAAGATGGAATGAAAAAGATCATGAGGGATTATCAAGCCCCCAGGATGAAGATCCCATGGAAAATTAAACATAAGAACAAAGGAACGAAAGCAAGAAAGAGAAGAGAAGGGAGAATCAGATCAAGCTTCGATCGTTTGTCCAACTATTTGTGGATTAGATCTAGGTTGTTTGTGAGAAAAAAAGAGTGCATAATCACTCTAGGGTGACATAACTCATGGTGGTCCATTGGGTGAGAAGACCCAAAAAGGTGAAGTACATACACTAGTTGGTATGCACTCACAAACACATAAGTGGCTATGAGGAAATTCATGCCATTGAATGGGCTTCCCACTCAACCATATCAAAGTTATACCTCTTGATAACTTTAACAAGGTGACACAAGGGAAAGTGTTGGTTCATACTTCATGAGACAAGCAAAGCTTCGTATGCTTAGAACTCATGAACAAAGAGCAAGGTACCATAGGAATGCAAGTTGTGTTAAGCAAGGTGACAAAGATGTAAAATGCAAAATGAAAAAATATAAAATGAAAAAGATGTTCAAAGGAGTCTTTTTAAGTTCATGCAAGGTCTATCACTTAGAGAGCATTGTGTCTAATGTCTCCAAGAGAGGACCAATCAAATAATATAATATTCAAAACTTAGGGGATGCAGAGCATTGCATCAGGCCACTAAGAGGAATTTAATATACTAAGATAGATCACACTTATGAAGGACATCACACCCAATGTCATCCACAAAGTGACAAATGCATCGTATGAAGTGACAAGGCTACACTAGGAACCAAGAATGCAAATAAAATGATGCCAATGTATGCCCTCCACTTTAAAGGAATTGCTACACACCATTCTAAGATAAATTATTTTAAAGTAGCAAAGGAAAAATGCAAAAAGAAAACAAGATATGAGAGCCAAATTGGAAGGCCCCTATGCCAAGTCATATGTTTTTAAGTTAGTGCTTCATGTAAATGAAAAGAAAAGAAAATAAAAGGAGGTTACCCCACATAAAGGAACACACCAAACACATAAGGGTTCTATAGATTTTGGGTTAGTATGTTCGTTGTTGCAATGTTTTGATTAAAGAGCTCAGAACTGTCATCATTCCCCAAAGCACATAGAACTAGAAGAATTACACAAAGAGAGAAAAATCAATAGAAAAAAAAAGTTTTTTTTGGGTCAACATGGAAGAGACATTGCCGTCTCAATGCTTTGCATCATCCCCAAAAGGAAAAGACAAGCGAAAAGAAAAAAAAAGGAAAAAGAAAAGGAAAAGGTTTTGGGTCAACATGAAGGATACATTTCGGTCTCAATGCCTCACATCATCCCCAAAAGAAAAACACAAGAAAAAATAAAAAAGGAAAAGGAAAAGGGACCTTTTGGGTCAAAATGGAAGAGACAAAGGCCATATCAATGCTTTGCATCATCTCCAAAAGGAAAATAAAAAAGAAAAGCGAAAAAGAAAATACAAAATGTACTACATATAGAAGAATAAAGGTACAAATAGAGGAAGTGCACAAAGATAGTGAACATCAAACTCACATTACAGGGGGACACAATACACACATACAAGAAAACCAAAGAAAAAGGAAAATGTAAAAGGAAATAGTAATGCAAATGTAAGTTAGCCATTAACTGAGTTATTGACTTTGCAATCTTAAGTAATATAAGTGGAAAATGAATAACATAGTTAAGGGACAAAGAAAAATGCATTATGAAGACAAGGCTAATAACATCTTTCCCCCACTGAGTGTAGCATAAAAATGAGCCGAGGTGGGTGATGGGAAAGGATCATGCAATAGTGAGAATAGAAAATTTTACAACTATGTCATGATGGGAGGATGGGGTTTAGGGGATAAGAGGATAGCAGTCGGTATCAGTGAAGTATGTCCTTCAATGTATGACATTCATCAGTTTGGTGGCCAAGAAGACAATGATATTTGCAATATGGTATGTTAGAATCTTTAGGACAAATGGCCAAACTATTCATAGATGGTAAGAGTATAAGGCCTTTGTTTAAAAGAAATTGCAGTCTCCTTTCATATTCAGGTGGTGGATGTAGAGGAAACTTTAGTTTCTTCAATTTGTAGGGTTTTTTTCATTTATTAGTTTCTCCTTTCTCATGAATGGAAGGAAGAGAACCTATAGGGATCCTAGCATCCTTGTCATTGGAATCAGGTAATTGTTGTTCACATGGAAGGAGAATGTTCAATTCAGGAGGAGAATTAAAGATCATTCTAGCATCATCACGAAGTCTCCAATATTCAAAAGGAGGGTTGTTGTCATGGGGAGGATCTTTATATCCTAATCCTGTTGTGCTTTCTTCTGTTGGTTTTTGTTCAAGAATTTGGTGAATTTTATGCTCATTGGTTGTGTCACAACCTTTTTTACTTAGGATAGTAAAACCTTTACCATACATTTCTTCAAGGTCGATGGGAGTGTTTGTGACATTGTTATATAGTGAATGTAGGATTTTCATCAAAAATAAAGCTCTCTATTTTGCACATGTGGAAAAATAGTAGATTATCAAAAGAAAATTTGAAAAATATTAGTGCACTAGATATTGAAGTCCTTGATCCAACAAAAAAAAAATGATACATACAAAAAAAGTTATGTTGTATACAAGCTGCCTATGTTTGAATTGTAATTGCTTTGACTTCAAAACTTGATTAAGGAAAAAATATTCAATAAAACACTACATGAAACCAAATGAAAGCACTAGATATCATAGTTAATATGATGTAGTGCTATTTTTACTATTCTAAATGATGCAAAAACACAAAGAAATGCAACAAGGAGAAAAAAAACACAACAATACCTCAAGATTAGCCTAAGTTGAACTCAAACAAAGAAAGATAAAACAATGATTATACCTTGTCAGAGTTGATCTTCTTGGTTGGCCCTTTGATGTAGCTTGAATGTGTGCTCCTTGATGAAAAATGATCTAGATGTGATGAGGATTCAAATGGTGCAAGTGGGTATGTGATAAGATGAACAAAATGAGTGCAAGATGACCTTGGGGATTCAACAATGGTGGATGCAACGTAGTAGTTGAGTGCTTGAGGCTGAAGATTGAAATTGTTAATGTAAGTTATCAATGAAAATGAGACAAAATCTTCCATTTTAAGGGAAGAGTCTCTAGAGGAATCAACGGTCAGGATTTTTCCAACATGGGCAAGATGAAGGGTTGAGGTGAGTTGAGGACTCACAAGCCCTCCTTGCCATGTGGAAGGGGAGGTGTCAAAAGGATAGGTGATGTGGAGATAGGACATGTGAGGTGGAGAGATGACATGTGAGGTGGAGGTACTTGCAAGTACCTTGGGATTAGGGAAATAGTTCCTCAAAAAGGAAGTTTTTGTCCCTATATGAGGTTGATGGTGACAAGTGAGGAATTTTAGAAAGTCCACTCTTATCATCATAGGGATGAGAGAAGTTGTTGGGGGAATAAATTTAAACTTTAAATTCACATGATTTGGGAGTACCTTGGGGATAAGACAAGGTTCTCATAAAGGAGGTCCTTGTCCCATGTGACTAATGTGACCTATGAAGGAATTTAGAATTTTCCAACAACCTTCATGGGGAAGATAAATTCATTGAATGAATAAATGTGAATTTGTAATTCACATGGGGAAGAGTTCAAGGCTTTAAAAGGAAATCACTTATGCAAGGTTGACTTAGGGGACATACAAAAGATGACATGTGATTATATTAAGATTGTGCAAATAGGTAATTAAGAAGGTTAATAAGGGATTAGAGGCAAGTGGACAAATATGAAGGATGTGACATTAATCCTGATTAAAGGTGTGCACATCCTAATCATGGATTAATTAAACTAATCTAGATTAGAAGAGGATTATGGATGATGTGACATGTGAGGAATTAAATAAATGTCTTATTTATTTAATTCTTTGAGGAAAAGGGGAATAAAGGGTAAGATATTTAATTATTTAACTAGATACCTTAGGGATTTAGAGGACTTTAGGGGTATTAATTAAATAATAGTAATATTACTTAATTAATGCAAGTAATAGGATATTTAGACAAAAAGGGATAAATTTGGACAAATGTAAGTGTCCAAATTTAGGTGTCTATAGTTACAAATCTAAATTCAAAAGAAATAGAATTTTATCCTTCATGAAAAAAAAGTTATGTTGTATACGGTGAGCATCACTCCTTAAAAATGGTGTCTACTTAAAAAACTAGTTTTCAAAGGAGATGGAAAAAGAAGTGCAATCTAATTCCAAAAGTTTTGAAAAAAATATATTTAGAATCTACAAAAAATTTGTCACAAATCACTAGTTTTCATCATCTTCAAATTCCTCATGGTTTAGCTGCTATAGGTGCTCAAAAGTGAAGATATAGTTAGAAAAAATTAGTTAAGTGTCTAGTTTGGCAAAAAATTGTAAACCAATATTATGGGATCACCCATAACAACATGTGATTGATTGTGTTGACCTTGGACATTATTTAATTGTGGTTACCAAAAGTACAATTACAATATGATTATTTGTAGATGAAAGCTAGAATTCAGGAAGTAATATGAACTATCAAATTTGGTTTGTATGATCACCTAAGCATATTGTTAAGAGGCAGGTCTCCAAAATGGGGATAGCACTAATATGTGATCCAATAATACTGATTCAATTGTCCCAAAAACATTTTATAGTTGAGGATATTGTTAAGTTCAAGTCATTACTAGAAGATTTGTTCCTATTCACAACAAATGGAAATGCATTAGGGTTGGAGAAGGGTAAGTGCAAGAATTTGGGTCCACAAAATGATCAAAATGTGGAAGTGTTTTTCCTGATTTTTAGAATTTGTCACAGTTGGACTGAAAATTTAAAGCACTTACACATTGAATATTAAAAAAAGTTAGTAATATATGAAATTTAGTATTTTGAGTCTAGTTTTCAAATATGTAATTTATTCTAATACCCAGATGATACAAAATAAATTTTAATACACATGATGTATAAAAACCTCTTTTTAAAGTTGCTTTTTTAGGACCATACCATGTACATGTACAAACATCATAATTTGACCTAAATAAAAGTACTTTTCTAATTTCTTTTAGTGAAAGATGTGTATTATAATGAAGATTGATGAGGATTTTTTTTTTTTTTTCTTAAATATTTTTTTAATTAATTTTTTATTGGCCCTAATAGCCAGTTTTTAAAAACCTTGTGTACAGACACCATAAATTGACCTAAACTTATCATATTTTGAATTTTATTTTTTTCATTATGTATATAATCATTTATAGGTTGATTTCACATAATTTTTTAACAAGAAAGATAATAAATTAAAAGTTATTAAAAAAATATGAAAACTTGAGATTTCAAGTTTATGGACCAGTTTCATCATAAATTAATTAAAAAATATAAAAACTAATTCAATCATATATTTTTTTACATATTTGAAAACTAGGCATTGTCATTTATAATGGGTTTTAATTTTATAAAATAATTTTGACAAAAACCTCATCAACTACATTGCCAAAGTTATTTTTTTCCCTTAAAATTGCCATGACCTTGTACTTGTACATCCAAGGTTAAGTGTTGGGTTACCATGCATTTTTTGAGCCTAAATAAAAATTAAAAATGTATGTATTGTGAGTTTCAAGCTATTTGGAATGAGTAATGAACTTTAAAATGGATACCTATTCTAAAAAAATGAATTAGTACCTATTTTAAAGCTGAAAAATGACACTTTCCCTAAATGTGGACCCAACTTCTTGCACTTACCCAAAAGGAAATTACAATCTACAAATTTTACAAAGAGTATCATTTTTTACTTTTGCTTACAAGTGTTGTTGAATGTTCTAAGTTGTATTTAAATAGATCTAGGTCAAAACATTAGCATGTTTTGAAATATCCCATGTATTAATAAATGGAAAATGAGAATTATCAGATAATTTTTGTTGTGCATAACTAGAATATCATGATATTTTACATTAGTGACAAGGCTCAAATTAAATGAGACCACATTTACTTGTGACATTTTCCCGAACAGTTCTCGAATTAATTACTCGCCCTACAATTATATGGGGTTCTATAGTTACTAATTTGATTAACACTACCTCTCCCACCCATCGTCTTGATTCTTGAATGTTCGAACTGATCTTCAAACAACTACAAAAAAAATGATTTGATCAATGAAAGGGGGGCCTATAACACCCGTCGTGCAAACCCCAGAGAACAACATTGCAAACAATTTTTTTTTTTAAATAACATAAAGTAACCATGCATCTGAACATTAATTACATTTACATTGCACATTAACAACTTAACATTACATTCTCTGGGGCACACGAGGTCACATCGCAACACAACTAAAACAAAAATAAAAGATAATTATTAAACAACTTAATCAATTATATTACAATAATCATTAATAAAATTACATCCACAAACCAAGAGTGTAAGAATCACTACATCCCATATTACAATCATATAGACTCACATACATTAATGTTACAAAGGATCCTAACTATTACATCATCATTTAAACATAAGATTACATGTTCTCAATAATGAGTTACAATAAATTTCCCATACAAGTGGGATGATACAAAGTATTATAATATATAAATTACAAGTGATCCACTGGAACAACCTCCAACTGAAGGAATGTTGCGAACAAAGGATGCTGATGGGGAACCCAACGGGTGCGGAGCACGTTCCACCCAACCATGTGATTTATAAATAACTCACCCCCTGTGCTCAGAGGTGACAAGGAATTTAACTCGAACATGATTGTAAAACTGACTCCATGAACAACATAGTACAATTACAAATACAAACTCAAGGTTTACAATGACATAATCAACAACGTTCATGAATCCACATAATAAGATAAAGCTATGAAACTCATCACAATTAAACAAAGCAATAACAATTAAACAAGTCACACAATAACATTCATAAACCAACTTCAAAATAATCTGAAACAACATATAGAATGCAATTACCAAAAGAACTAATACGACATCCAAAATACATTTCTAGAGGTAATAAGCAACAAGGAAAATGGGTGTCTAGTGGAGAGTGTCATCACATAGCTCTCACGGGATATCCTGGCCCTTCCTCCAACTTGAGGCACCAGAACCCATCTATGGATCTCCTGGCTCTTCCTCCTACTTGAGGCGCCGACACCATACGGTAGCTCATGCGGAGTCGATAACCTCTCATGAAGACGAGATTACGACTTTGCCGACCACAACCTTATCAGTCTATCATTAGTCTATGATAGCCCTAATACATAGACGAGGTATCCAATATTTATTATCTTGTGTGTTTTACTACCCATCCCCCTAAGTTCTATTTTTAGGTTATCACTTGTTATACTACTCTTACGTGGGTTATCCTGTGTAGTTCCTCTTACCCGAGGTGTCGGCCCCCATGAAGAGCCACTCTCCCTAGAGACCCCTAACATAAATTAAAACCAGGAAAGGGTTGTACTATAACATATAGAGCATAATACTCAAAACAAGAACATGCGAGGCATTACCCATCTCGCGACAACTCATAACCAAAAATCTCAACAATTTCGTACAACCCTTCCAAAACATAGTAGTACTAAAATCAGGAACATTCCGGGCACAATAGAACAAGAACAAACTACCAAGGATATAAAGCATGCCTCTAGAGAAGACCAAGTTTTACAATAATCCAACATAGGGCTTACAATTACAACAGGGTTCCCATAATGAATAAAAGCCAAAAATAACAAAATGACAAAATAACCAATTTCATAGGATTTCAGGTTCCAAACCACATAATCAACCGTTCATTTTATCATACAATCTCACACTAATTCCGACATGAAATTTTGAACTAATAAATATTCAAGGATTAAAAAAATTGTTTCCCATAATACTTTATTTCATTTTATTTTATTTTTACAATAATCCATGAAATCAAATTGCACAATTTAAATGTTACACGAATCACTTCATAAATACATATCCTATAGATAAATATATATATATATATATATATAAAATAACACAATAAATTTTTAAAACAAATAATAATATATTTTATTTAATACTAATTAAAATTTCAAAAAAAACAAAATATAATACATATATATATATATAATTTTAAAACCAAAACAGACCAAATGGGGCTACCGTATGGGGACTATGCAGTAGTCCCCAAGACCTGTTGTATGGTAGTCCATGTGGATTGTTGTGCAGTTCGCGACCTCCAATGGGTAGGGGGAAGGGTATGACACTGCCGTCCGTTCTTCCTCCCCATAAAAACTTTAATTCCTTTAAATTTTCTTTTAATAAAATTTCTTTTATAAATTTTATTTTTTATAAGTGTAATAAAGGGAAAATCAGATTTGTTAAAGGGGTTAGCATAATAAAATTAAAATCCATTGAAATAACAAAGTACAAAGGAAATAAACATGAAAACAAAAGGAACAATGTTACCAAAAGTCTTCATCTTCCATGCTTCACCTTTGTTACACCTTCTAGTTTGCAGCAAATCGAATGAGGCCCTCAGATTTCAAATGAGCACCTAGACTAATGTCAAAGCCCTATGCAAAGGTTGAAGGATTTGTATAAAAGAAATGACCTCACAATAGACTAAAATGACAATGACTGCAAATGACAATAATAATAACCTAAGTTGACAGAATGAGCATGAGATTGATTGATAGAATGAGCATGAGCCTAAGTTGACAAAATGAGCATGAGGTCGAGATTGATAGAATGAGCATGAGCCTAAGTTGACAGAATGAGCATGAGGTCCCAAAATAAAAACAAAATTGCCATTTTATAAAAACTACAATTTTGAATGTGTGGCCAGGATGAGAAGATGACAAATACCCTAGAATCAATGGTCAAGATTGAATGTTGTACTATGAATTAGGGTTAGGTCAAAATTAGGGCAATGACAAGAAATGAATGGTTAAGATTGTTTTATAAAATAATTCAATCAAGGGCTGAAATTAAATGAGATGTCAAGAGATAAGATTTGATTTGGAAGATAAGATTGGCATGGACAAAGAGGTTGCTGGAAAAATTAAATAATAAAATTATTTAATTTAGGTGACCAATGAATAATTAAATAATAAAGATATTATTTAATTATAGAGTAATGTGACAAAGGAATCATTTTGAATTAAATAATGATTTAATTCAAAATTCAAGAGAGTGGACTAAATTAAATAAATTAAATTTATTTAATTTATGAGAGAAAAGACTAATGAATAATTAAATAATTAAACTAATTATTTAATTATAGAGGAATGTGACAAAAATTAAATTAAATAAGAATTTATTTAATTTTAGAAAGAAGGGGACCTAATTAGTGATGTAATTAAATAAATAAAATTTATTTAATTAATCAAGAGAATAAAGATAAAATGAATTAATTAAATAATTAAAATTATTTAATTAATAGAAATTATGACTTTAGAAAATAATTAAATAATTAAAATTATTATTTAATTATTAAGAATGAAAGGGGCAATGTTGAATAATCTAAGAGTTGCAAGCCTAGGACAATTTTATGTGTCTACAATAAGAATAAAAATCCATCCTTTCTCACAAGTACAAGCTGACGATCTTAGAAAGAAATTTAAATAAAATAGAAAATACAAACTTCAATAAAGTATATTCAATATATAATATATATATATACATACATATATATATATATATATATATATATATATATATATATATATATATATATATATATATATATATATATATATATATATATATATATATATATATATATATATATATATATATATAAGCACTACAATTTATATATATTTTCTTTTTCCAGAATTCACCAACAGAAGGGTTTACAGGTAGACTACACAATTGTATATATATACATAAATAATATTTATACTTATTTATAAAACTTCAAATCTATTGCTTCAAAGGAAATCATATTTATTTATTTTTCTCTAATTTGAACGCAATCAAGTTGGATAATTTTTAAAGAAAAAAAATGATAAATTTAAACAACCAGATGGGAAAAACACAAATGTTTTCAAATCAACTGGATTTTCTCCATATGAAATTTGTTATTCCTTAAAATCTAATTTACAAGATTTTCATTCTCTTTCACATAATATTATATTTAACTAAATCTCAGCCAGATGTTTCTTTTGCAATATAGATTCATTCAAGACATAATTTCCTATTTCTTTTGCAGATTAAGAGAAATCAAAGGTGGAGAAGGGAACCTGGAGTCCTACGCTTATTTGAGAATCTGATGATGTTTGCACTTGTTCCTGATGGCCTCAATGACGAGCTTCTCGTTCTGGCTTCGAAATCTCCCCTCTAGAACACCGTGCTCGAATTCGAATCTCAACCTTTATTCAGAAGACTCTCTCCAAAATATTTCAAGCAAAAGAATGGAAAAATCTTTTCCCAAAACTTCAGAAGATTAAAAATACATAACAATTATCTTGTGCAACTTTTGTCTCAATAATCCTCTCTGTGTGTGTGAAAACTCACAAATTTTTTAATTAAATAAAAGATAATTCTCTTGCATTCCAAAAGCTCTAAAAATCCAAAATACAAGAAATTATATCTTTAAAAGCAAGCTTTTCAGTCACACCTCAAATCACATTCGTTCTTTCATCTTTTTCTATTCTTTTATTTATTTATTTTTCTATTCTTCAATACTTTTTGTTTTAATTTCTATTTTTACAACTTTATTTGCAAAGCACATTATCTAATTAATTTAAATAATTTATTTTAATAATTATCCTCAACTAGATAATTAATTAAAATAATATAACACAATTTAATATATTAATTATCATTTAATAAAACACATGTATTTTTATAAAATAAATAAAACATTTAAATATTTAAATATAATTTAATCTAACATTAGAATAAACAATTATTACCATCATTTAATTAAATTGATCCCAACTTATAAAATACAAACATCAATAACCCACAAACAAGGCACTACACAAACCACAATAATAAATACAGAAACAACAATTACAAGAATGCACAATACCATTCAAACAAGACAATCTGATATCATGGGACGGGGTGACTTCATTGTCACCTCTATTTCAACATTTAACCGTTGGGCTATTGGTGCTCGCCTTGTCCTGCCGAAGTAGGTGGAATCGAGACTCTGTACCTACAAATCCTGCATACAAACGAGGTCGTGTACATGTATATATATATATATATATATATATATATATATATAATCAAGGCATTACATTGTGAGAAGGAATTGCAATGTAGCAGGGCACTCGCGAATGAGTGATGCTACCCTATCCTTTCATCACATCTATTCTAACAATTATAATACAAATGATGAGAGTACATTTCTAAACTAACAAATCACATCATAACATAATTTACTAATTTAATGCATCGCAATGTTACCGAAATCAAACTAACATCACCAACCACAATATCATATCAATAACCATGTCCTCAAATGTATAAGCATAATGCCAAAGTCTACTAACTAAACCACCAAACCAAACAAGGAGTACAATCATAGTGACGAAGTATCAAACCAAAGCATAGAAAGAAACAAGTCTAAATAGTAACAGGAGTGGTATTACATCCTCCCTCCCATAAATTCGGCTTACTCTTGGAAGCCGGTAAACAAAAGAAAATAAGATTCCCTAATACGAGACATATTTTCACACAAGTCGGTGAACTAATCACCACCACAAACCAATATCACACTAACACATAAGAGTAAGAAAATAGTAGCAAAGAATATCAGTTAACATGGGGGTATTACATCCTCCCCCCTTAGGACATGGCTTACTCCTGGAAGCCATTAAATAAAATAAAGTAAGCACACACAAAATAAAGGTACAAGTGAGCGCAAGAGTCAAATGCAAGGTTGCATAATTGACTCAACTACCCAGAGACCCTAGTGTTTGCAACCTTGGCTCTAATACCAAGTTATAATGCCCGTCATGCAAACCCCAGAGAACAACATTGCAAACAATTTTTTTTTTTAAATAACATAAAGTAACCATGCATCCAAACATTAATTACATTTACATTGCACATTAATAACTTAACGTTACATTCTCTGGGGCATGCGAGGTCACAATGCAACACAACTAAAACAAAAATAAAAGATAATTATTAAACAACTTAACCAATTATATTAACATAATCATTAATAAAAGTACATCCACAAACCAATAGTGTAAGTATCACCACATCCCATATTACAATCATATAGAATCTCATACATTAATGTTACAAAGGATCCTAACTAGTACATCATCATTTAAACATAAGATTACATGTTCTCAATAATGAGTTACAATAAATTTCCCATACAAGTGGGATGATACAAAGTACAATAATATCAAAATTACAAGTGATCCACGGGAACAACCTCCAACTGAAGGAATGCTATGAACAAAGGATGCTGATGGGGAACCCAACGGGTGTGGAGCACATTCCACCCAACCATGTGAATTATAAATAACTCAACCCCCGTGCTCAAAGGTGACAAGGAAGTTAACTCGACCATGATTGTCAAACCGACTCAATGAACAACATAGTACAATTACAAATACAAACTCAAGGTTTACAATGACATAATCAGCAATGTTCATGAATCCACATAATAAGATAAAGCTATGAAACTCAACACAATTAAAAAAAGCAATAAAAATTAAACAAGTCACACAAGAACATTCATAAACCAACTTCAAAAGAATCTGAAACAACATATAGAATGCAATTACCAGAAGAACTGATACGACATCCAAAATACATTTCCATAGGCAATAAGCAACAAGGAAAATGGGTGTCTAGTGGAGAGTGTCATCGCATAGCTCTCATGGGATATCCTGGCTCTTCCTCCTACTTGAGGCGTCGACACCATAGGGTATTTCATGCGAAGTCGATAACCTCTCATGAAGACGAGATTATGACTTTTCTGACCACGGCTTTCTCAGTCTATCATTAGTCTATGATAGCCCTAATGCATAGACGAGGTATCCAATATTTATTATCTTCTATGTTTTACTACCCATCCCCCTAAGTTCTATTTTTAGGTTATCACTTGTTATACTACTCTTACGTGGGTTATCCTATGCACTTCCTCTTACCTGAGGCACCGGCCCCCACGAAGAGCCACTCTCCCTAGAGACCCCTAACATAAATTAAAACTAGGAAAGGGTTTTACTATAACATATAGAGCATAATACTCAAAACAAGAACATGTGAGGCATTACCCATCTCACGACAACTCATCACCAAAAATCTCAACAATTTCGTACAACCCTTCCAAAACATAGTAGTACTAAAATCAAGAACATTTTGGGCACAATAGAACAAGAACCAACTACCAAGGATATAAAGCATGCCTCTGGAGAAAACCAAGTTTCACAATAATCCAACATAGGGCTTACAATTACAACAGGGTTCCCACAATGAATAAAAGCCAAAAATAACAAAACGACAAAATAACCAATTTCATAGGATTTCAGGTTCCAAACCACATAATCAACCTTTCCTTTTATCATACAATCTCACACTAATTCTGACAAGAAATTTTGAAATAATAAATGTTCATGGATAAAAAAAAATCATTTCCCATAATACTTTATTTCATTTTATTTTATTTTTACAATAATCCATGAAATCGAATTGCACAATTTAAACACTACACAAATCACTTCATAAATACACATCCTATATATATATATATATATATATATATAATAACACAATAAATTTTTAAAACAAATAATAATATATTTTATTTAACAATAAGTAAAATTTCAAAAAAAACAAAATATAATACATATATATATATAAATATATATATATAATTATAAAACCAAAACAAACCAAGTGGGGCTTCCGTATGGGTATTGCATATTAATCCCCATGGCTTGTTGTACACAACAGTCCATACAAACTATTGCGCATGGCAGTCCGTGTGGACTGCTGTGCAGTCCATGGCCTCAAATGGGTAGGGGGAAGGGTATGACACTGCCATCCCTTCTTCCTCCCCATAAAAGCTTTAATTCCTTTAAAAACAAATTTAACAAAATTTCTTTTATAAATTTTATTTTTTATAAGAATTAAAAATCCGTCCTTTCTTACAGGTACGGATGCCAAAAATCTTAGAAAGAAATTTAAATAAAATACAAAATACAAGATTCCGTAAAGTATATTCAATATACATACATATATATATATATATATATATATATATATATATATATATATATATATATATATATATATATATATATAAAAGCACTACAATTTATATATATTTTCTTTTTCCAAAATTCACCAACAGAAGGGTTTAAAGGCAGACTACACAATCGTATATATATATAAATAATATTTATACTTAAAACTTAAAATCTATTGCTTCAAAGGAAATCATATTTATTTATTTTTGTCTAATTCAAACACAATCAAGTTGGATAATTTTTAAAGAAAAAACCATGATAAATTTAAACAACCAGATGGAAAACACACAATTTTTTTCAAATCAATTGGATTTTCTCCATACAATTTTCTATTCCTTAAAATCTAATTTCCAAGATTTTCATTCTCTTTGACCGAATATTATATTTAACTAAATCTCAGCCAGATGTTTCTTTTGCAACACAGATTCATTCAAGACATAATTTCCTATTTCTTTTGCAGATTCAGAGAAATCAAAGGTGGAGAAGGGAACCTCGAGTCCTGCGCTTATTTGAGAATATGATGATGTTTGCTTGTTCCCGATGGCCTCTACGACGAGCTTCTCATTTCGGCTTTGAAATCTCCCATCTAGAACACCGTGCTCGAATTCGAATCTCAACCTTTATTCAGAAGACTCTCTCCAAAATATTTCAAGCAAAAGAATGGAAAAATCTTTTCCCAAAACTTCAGAAGATTAAAAATACATAACAATTATCTTGTGCAACTTTTGTCTCAATAATCCTCTGTGTGTGTGTGAAAACTCACAAATTTTTTAATTAAATAAAAGATAATGGTCTTGCATTCCAAAAGCTCTAAAAATCCAAAATACAAGAAATTATATCTTTAAAAGCAAGCTTTTTAGTCACACCTCAATTCACATTCGTTCTTTCATCTTTTTCTATTCTTTTATTTATTTATTTTTCTAGTCTTCAATACTTTTTGTTTTAATTTCTATTTTTACAACTTTATTTGCAAAGCACATTATCTAATTAATTTAAATAATTTATTTTAATAATTATCCTCAACAAGATAATTAATTAAAATAATATAACACAATTTAATATATTAATTATCATTTAATAAAACACATGTCTTTTTATAAAATAAATAAAACATTTAAATATTTAAATACAATTTAATCTAACATTATAATAAACAATTATTACCATCATTTAATTAAATCAATTGAACTTATAAAATACCAACATCAATAGCCTATGAACAAGACACTACACAAACCACAATAATAAATAGAGAAACAACAATTACAAGAATGCACAATACCATTCAAACAAGATGGTCTAACATCATGGGATGGGGTGACTTCATTTTCACTTCTGTTTCAACATTTAACCATTGGGCTATTGGTGCTTTCCCTGTCCTGCCGAAGCAGGTGGGATCGAGACTCTGTACTTGCAAATCCTGCATACAAACGAGGTCGTCTACATGTACATATATATATAAAATCAAGGCATTACATTGTGAGAAGGAATTGCAGTGTAGTATGGCACTCGCGAATGAGTGATGCTACCCTGTCCTTTCATGACATCTATTCTAACAATTATAATACAAATGATGAGAGTACATTTCTAAACTAACAAATCACATCATAACATAATTTACTAATTTAATGCATCGCAATGTTACTTAAATAAAACTAACATCACCAACCACAATATCATATCAATAACCATGTCCTCAAATGTATAAGCATAACACCAAAGTCTACTAACTAAAACACCAAACAATAAGGAGTACAATCACAGTGACGAAGTATCAAACCAAAGCATAGAAAGAAACAAGTCTAAACAGTAACAGGAGGGGTATTACATCCTCCCCCCATAAATTTGGCTTACTCCTAGAAGTCAGTAAACAAATGAAAATAAGATTCCCTAATATGGGACACATCTTCACACACCAAGTCAGTGAACTAATCACCACCGCAAACCAATATCACACTAACACATAAGAGTAAAAGAATAGTAGCAAAGAATATCAGTAACATTGGGGTATTACATCCTCCCCCCTAGGACATGACTTACTCCTGGAAGCCATGAAATAAAATAAAGTAAGCACACACAAAATAAAGGTACAAGTGAGCACAAGAGTCAAATGCAAGGTTGCCTAATTGACTCAACTACCCAAAGACCCTAGTGTTTGCAACCTTGGCTCTGATACCAAGTTGTAACGCCAATCGTGCAAACACTAGAGAACAACATTGCAAACATTTTTTTTTAATAAACATAAAGTAACCATGCATCCGAACATTAATTACATTTACATTGCACATTAAAAACTTAACATTACATTCTTTGGGGAACGCGAGGTCACATTGCAACACAACTAAAAAAAAAAAAGAAGATAATTATTAAACAACTTAACCAATTATATTACAATAATCATTAATAAAAGTACATCCACAAACCAAGAGTGTAAGTATCACTACATCCCATATTACAATCATATAGAATCTCATACATTAATGTTACAAAGGATCCTAACTATTACATCATCATTTAAACATAATATTACATGTTCTCAAGAATGAGTTACAATAAATTTCCCATACAAGTGGGACGATACAAAGTACAATAATATAAAAATTACAAGTGATCCACTAGAACAACCTCCAACTGAAGGAATGCTGCGAACAAAGGATGTTGATGGGGAACCCAATGGGTGTGGAGCACGTTCCACCAAACCATGTGAATTATAAATAACTCACCCCCCATGCCTAGAGGTGACAAGCAAGTTAACTTGACCATGATTGTCAAACCGACTCCTTCAACAACATAGTACAATTACAAATACAAACTCAATGTTTACAATGACATAATCAACAACGTTCACGAATCCACATAATAAGATAAAGCTATGAAACTCATCACAATTGAACAAAGCAATAACAATTAAACAAGTCACACAAGAACATTTATAAACCAACTTCAAAAGAATCTGAAACAACATATAGAATGCAATTACCAGAAGAACTGATACAACATCCAAAATACATTTCCAGAGGCAATAAGCAACAAGGCAAACAGGTGTCTAGTGAATAGTGTCATCGCATAGCTCTCATGGGATCTCTTGGCCCTTCCTTCAACTTGAGGCACTGACACCCATCTATGGATCTCTTGGTTCTTCCTCCTACTTGAGGTGCCGACACCATAGGGTAGCTCATGCAGAGTCAATAACCTCTCATGAAGATGAGATTACGACTTTTCTGACCACAACCTTCTCAGTCTATCATTAGTCTATGATAGCCCTAATGCATAGAAGAGGTATCCAATATTTATTATCTTGTGTGTTTCACTACCCATCCCCCTAATTTCTATTTTTAGGTTATCACTTGTTATACTACTCTTACGTGGGTTATCCTGTGCACTTCCTCTTACCTGAGGCGCCGGCCCCCATGAAGAGCCACTCTCCCTAGAGACCCCTAACATAAATTAAAACCAAGCAAGGGTTGTACTATAACATATAGAGCATAATACTTAAAACAAGAACATGCGAGGCAATACCCATCTCACAACAACACATAACCAAAAATCTCAACAATTTCGTACAACCCTTCCAAAACATAGTAGTACTAAAATCAAGAACATTCTAGGCACAATAGAACAAGAACAAACTACCAAGGATATAAAGCATGCCTCTAGAGAAGACCAAGTTTTACAATAATCCAACATAGGGCTTACAATTACAATAGGGTTCCGACAACGAATAAAAGCCAAAAATAACAAAACGACAAATCATAGGATTTAAGGTTCCAAACCACATAATCAACCTTTCATTTTATCATACAATCTCACACTAATTATGACATGAAATTTTGAAATAATAAATGTTCAAGGATAAAAAAAAATCATTTCCCATAATACTTTATTTCATTTTTATTTTATTTTTACAATAATCCATGAAATCAAATTGCACAATTTAAACGATACACGAATCACTTCATAAATACACATCCTATATATAAATATATATATAATAACACAATAAATTTTTAAAACAAATAATCATATATTTTATTTAACAATAATGAAAATTTCAAAAAAAAACAAAATATAATACATATATATATATTTATATATATAATTTTAAAACCAAAACAAACTAAGTGGGGCTGCCATATGGGGACTGCACAGCAGTCCCCATGGCCTATTGTACGCAACAGTCCATGTGGACTGTTGTGCAGTCCGTGACCTCCAATGGGTAGGGGGAAGAGTACGACACTGTCGTCCCTTCTTCCTCCCCATAAAAACTTTAATTCCTTTAATTTTTTTTAATAAAATTTCTTTTATAAATTTTATTTTTATAAGAATTAAAAATCTATTCTTTCTCACAGGTATGGACACCGACGATCTCAGAAAGAAATTTAAATAAAATACAAAATACAAAATTCAGTAAAGTATATTCAATATAATATATATATACATACATATATATATATATATATAAGCACTACAATTTATATATATATATATTCCTTTTCCAGAATTCATCAACAGAAGGGTTTACAGGCAGACTACACAATCGTATATATATATATATACAAATAATATTTATACTTATTTATAAAACTTCAAATCTATTGCTTCAAAGGAAATCATATTTATTTATTTTTCTCTAATTCGAACATAATCAAGTTGGATAATTTTTAAAGAAAAAACCATGATAAATTTAAACAACCAGATGGGAAAGACAAAAATGTTTTCAAATCAACTGGATTTTCTCCATACGATTTGCTATTCCTTAAAATCAAAATTCGAAGATTTTCGTTCTCTTTCACAGAATATTATATTTAAGTAAATCTTAGCTAGATGTTTCTTTTGCAACACAGATTCATTCAAGACATCATTTCCTATTTCTTTTGCAGATTCAGAGAAATCAAAGGTGGAAAAGGGAGCCTGGAGTCTTGCGCTTATTTGAGAATCTGATGATGTTTTCTTGTTCCCAATGGCCTCTACGACGAGCTTCTCATTCCGGCTTTGAAATCTCCCCTCCAGAACATCGTGCTCGAATTCGAATCTCAACCTTTATTCAGAAGACTCTCTCCAAAATATTTCAAGCAAAAGAATGGAAAAATCTTTTCCCAAAACTTCAAAAGATTAAAAATACATAACAATTATCTTGTGCAACTTCTGTCTGAATAATCCTCTCTGTGTGTGTGAAAACTCACAAAATTTTTAATTAAATAAAAGATAATGCTCTTGCATTCCAAAATCTCTAAAAATCCAAAATACAAGAAATTATATCTTTAAAAGCAAGCTTTTCAGTCACACCTCAAATCAAATTGGTTCTTTCATCTTTTTCTATTCTTTTATTTATTTATTTTTCTATTCTTCAATACTTTTTGTTTTAATTTCTGTTTTTACAACTTTATTTGCAAAGCACATTATCTAATTAATTTAAATAATTTATTTTAATAATTATCCTCAACTAGATAATTAATTAAAATAATATAACACAATTTAATATATTAATTATCATTTAATAAAATACATTTCTTTTTTAAAAATAAATAAAACATTTAAATAGTTAAATACAATTTAATCTAACATTATAATAAACAATTATTACCATCATTTAATTAAATCAATCGCAACTTATAAAATACCAACATCAATAACCTACGAACAAGGCACTACACAAACCACACTAATAAATACAAAAATGACAATTACAAGAACTGACAATACCATTCAAACAAGACGGTCTGATATCATGGGATGGGGTGACTTCATTGTCACCTCTGTTTCAACATTTAACCATTGGGCTATTGGTGCTCGCCTTGTCCTGCCGAAGCAGGTGGAATCAAGACTTTGTACCTGCAAATCCTACATACAAACGAGGTCCTGTACATCTACATATATATATAAAATCAAGGCATTACATTGTGAGAAGGAATTGCAGTGTAGTAGGGCACTCGCAAATGAGTGATGCTACCTTATCCTTTCATCACATCTATTCTAACAATTATAATACAAATGATGAAAGTAAATTTCTAAACTAACAAATCACATCATAACATAATTTACTAATTTAATGCATCATAATGTTACTGAAATCAAACTAACATCATGAACCACAATATCATATCAATAACCATGTCCCCAAATGTATAAGCATAACACCAAAGTCTACTAACTAAGCCACCAAACGAAACAATGAGTACAATCACAGTCAGGAAGTATCAAACCAAAGCATAGAATGAAACAAGTCTAAACAGTAATAGGAGGGGTATTACATCCTCCCTCCCATAAATTTGACTTACTCCTAGAAGCCGGTAAACAAAAGAAAATAATATTCCCTAATACGAGACACATCTTCACACACCAAGTCGGTGAACTAATCACCACCACAAACCAATATCACACTAACACAAGAGTAAAAAAATAGTAGCAAAGAATATCAGTAACATGGGGGTATTACATCCTCCCCCCCTAGGACATGGCTTACTCCTGGAAGCCATTAAATAAAATAAAGTAAGCACACACAAAATAATGGTACAAGTGAGCACAAGAGTCAAATACAAGGTTGCCTAATTGACTCAACTACCCAGAGACCCCAGCATTTGCAACCTTGGCTCTGATACCAAGTTGTAATGCCTATCATGCAAACCCCAGAGAACAAAATTGCAAACAATTTTTTTTTTTTAAATAACATAAAGTAACCATGGATCCGAACATCAATTACATTTACATTGCACATTAACAACTTAACGTTACATTCTCTAGGGCAAGCGAGGTCACATCGCAACACAACTAAAACAAAAATAAAAGATAATTATTAAACAACTTAACCAATTATATTACAATAATCATTAATAAAATTACATCCACAAACCAAGAGTGTAAGTATCACTACATCCCATATTACAATCATATAGAATCTCATACATTAATGTTACAAAGGATCCTAACTATTACATCATCATTTAAACATAAGATTACATGTTCTCAATAATGAGTTACAATAAATTTCCCATACAAGTGGGATGATACAAAGTACAATAATATCAAAATTACAAGTGATCCACTAGAACAACCTCCAACTAAAGGAATGTTGCGAACAAAGGATGCTGATGGGGAACCCAATGGGTGCGGAGCACTTTCCACCCAACCATATGAATTATAAATAACTCACCCCTCATGCTCAGAGGTGACAAGGAAGTTAACTCGACTATGATTGTCAAACTAACTCTATGAACAACATAGTACAATTACAAAACTCAAGGTTTACAATGACATAATCAACAATGTTGATGAATCCACATAATAAGATAAAGCTATGAAACTCATCATAATTAAACAAAGCAATAACAATTAAACAAGTCACACAAGAACATTCATAAACCAACTTCAAAAGAATCTGAAACAACATATTGAATGCAATTACCAGAAGAACTGATATGACATCCAAAATACATTTCAAGAGGCAATAAGCAACAAGGCAAATGGGTGTCTAGTGGAGAGTGTCATCACATAGCTCTCATGGGATCTCTTGGCCCTTCCTTCAACTTGAGGCACTGACACCCATCTATGGATCTCTTGGTTCTTCCTCCTACTTGAGGTGCCGACACCATAGGGTAGCTCATGCAGAGTCAATAACCTCTCATGAAGATGAGATTACGACTTTTCTGACCACAACCTTCTCAGTCTATCATTAGTCTATGATAGCCCTAATGCATAGACGAGGTATCCAATATTTATTATCTTGTGTGTTTCACTACCCATCCCCCTAATTTCTATTTTTAGGTTATCACTTGTTATACTACTCTTACGTGGGTTATCCTGTGCACTTCCTCTTACCCGAGGCGCCGGCCCCCATGAAGAGCCACTCTCCCTAGAGACCCCTAACATAAATTAAAACCAAGCAAGGGTTGTACTATAACATATAGAGCATAATACTTAAAACAAGAACATGCGAGGCAATACCCATCTCGCAACAACACATAACCAAAAATCTCAACAATTTCGTACAACCCTTCCAAAACATAGTAGTACTAAAATCAAGAACATTCTAGGCACAATAGAACAAGAACAAACTACCAAGGATATAAAGCATGCCTCTAGAGAAGACCAAGTTTTACAATAATCCAACATAGGGCTTACAATTACAATAGGGTTCCGACAACGAATAAAAGCCAAAAATAACAAAATGACAAAATAACCAATTTCATAGGATTTCAGGTTCCAAACCACATAATCAACCTTTCATTTTATCATACAATCTCACACTAATTATGACATGAAATTTTGAAATAATAAATGTTCAACAATAAAAAAAATCATTTTCCATAATACTTTATTTCATTTTATTTTATTTTTACAATAATCCATGAAATCGAATTGCACAATTTAAATGTTACATGAATCACTTCATAAATACACATCCTATATATAAATATATATATATAATAACACAATAAATTTTTAAAATAAATAATAATATATTTTATTTAACAATAATTAAAATTTCAAAAAGAACAAAATATAATACACACACACACATATATATATATATATATATATAATTTTAAAACCAAAACAAACCAAGTGGGGCTGCCTTATGGGGACTACGCTGCAGTCCCCACGGCCTGCTGTACGCAGCAGTCCATATGGACTACTGCGCACAACAGTCCATGTGGACTGCTGTGTAGTCCGTGACCTCCAATGGGTAGGGGGAAGGGAATGACACTGCCAACCCTTCTTCCTCCCCATAAAACTTTAATTGCTTTAAAAAAAAAATTAGTAAAATTTCTTTTATAAATTTTATTTTTTATAAGAATTAAAAATCTGTCCTTTCTCACAGGTACAGACACCGATGATCTCAGAAAGAAATTTAACTAAAATACAAAATACAAAATTCATTAGAGTATATTCAATATATAATATATATATATAAAAGCACTACAATTTATATATATTTTCTTTTTCCAGAATTCACCAACAGAAGGGTTTACACGCAGACTACACAATCGTATATATATATATAAATAATATTTATACTTATTTATAAAACTTCAAATCTATTGCTTCAAAGGAAATCATATTTATTTATTTTTCTCTAATTCAAACACAATCAAGTTGGATAATTTTTAAAGAAAAAACCATGATAAATTTAAACAACTAGATGGGAAAGAAACAAATGTTTTCAAATCAACTGGATTTTCTCCATATGATTTTCTATTCCTTAAAATCTAATTTCCAAGATTTTCGTTGTCTTTCACAGAATATTATATTTAACTAAATCTCAGCCAAATGTTTCTTTTGCAACACAAATTCATTCAAGACATAATTTCCTATTTCTTTTGCAGATTCAGAGAAATCAAAGGTTCAGAAGGGAACCTGGAGTCCTGTGCTTATTTCAGAATCTGATGATGTTTGCTTGTTCCCGATGGCCTCTATGACGAGCTTCTCATTCCGGCTTTGAAATCTCCCCTCCAGAACATTGTGCTCGAATTCGAATCTCAACCTATATTCAGAAGACTCTCTCCAAAATATTTCAAGCAAAAGAATGGAAAAATCTTTTCCCAAAAATTCAGAAGATTAAAAATACATAACAATTATCTTGTGCAACTTTTGTCTCAACAATCCTCTCTGTGTGTGTGAAAACTCACAAAATTTTTAATTAAATAAAAGATAATGCTCTTGCATTCCAAAAGCTCTAAAAATCCAAAATACAAGAAATTATATCTTTAAAAGCAAGCTTTTCAGTCACACCTCAAATCACATTCGTTCTTTCATCTTTTTCTATTCTTTTATTTATTTATTTTTCTATTCTTCAATACTTTTTGTTTTAATTTTTGTTTTTACAACTTTATTTGCAAAGCACATTATCTAATTAATTTAAATAATTAATTTAAATAATTATCCTCAACCAGATAATTAATTAAAATAATATAACACAATTTAATATATTAATTATCATTTAAAAAAATGTGCATGTATTTTTTTTAAATAAATAAAACATTTAAATATTTAAATACAATTTAATCTAACATTAGAATAAACAATTATTACCATCATTTAATTAAATCAATCGCAACTTATAAAATACCAACATCAATAACCTACGAACAAGACACTACACAAACCACAATAATAAATACAAAAATGACAATTACAAGAACGCACAATACCATTCAAACAAGACAGTCTGATATCATGGGATGAGGTGACTTCATTGTCACCTTTGTTTCAACATTCAAGCGTTGGGCTATTGGTGCTCACCCTGTCCTACTGAAGCAGGTGGAATTGAGACTTTGTACCTGCAAATCCTGCATACAAACGAGGTCGTGTACATGTACATATATCTATAAAATCAAGGCATTACATTGTGAAAAGGAATTGCAGTGTAGCAGGGCACTCACGAACGAGTGATACTACCCTGTCCTTTCATCACATCTATTCTAAAAATTATAATACAAATGATGAGAGTACATTTCTAAACTAACAAATCACATTATAACATAATTTACTAATTTAACGCATCACAATGTTACTGAAATCAAACTAACATCACAAACCACAATATCATATCAATAACCATGTCCTCAAATGTATAAGCATAACCCCAAAGTCTACTAACTAAACCACCAAACCAAACAATAAGGAGTGGAATCAAAGTCATGAAGTATCAAACCAAAGCATAGAAAGAAACAAGTCTAAACAGTAACAGGAGGGGTTTTACAGGCCCACCTCCTACTCCCCCCTGAGTCACCACTCTTCGAGCACTAGTGGTTAGCATTGAACTCTTATAATGAAGTTAGTGTGAACAAAGTGTTTTTTTTCTATTTATGCAAATTCATTGAAACTTTTAAGAATCTGAATAACTTCTACTTTAAAATTATTCTAAAGCCAAAACCCTAAGAACCTAGTCCTTAGCTTTTTAGTACCAAAAATAAATTATTGGGTATCACAAAAAATTATGCAAATGCACTCTATGGCTCATTCATAAAAAGGGAGGGGGAAACCTCCCACTCCCCCCTAGTCACCCCTCTCCTCCCCCACTCACCAATCTTAGAGCACTAGTAGTTTCAATCTAAGGATAAATCAGATGGACTCACATGCCTATGACTTCTAATGCGGTAGTTTTGGACTGAGAGATTCTATATGTAACATACAAACATGATAGTAGGAGTAGGGGGTTGCCCCCTAATCATGTTCAGATAAAGTATAAGAACTACTTTGTCTTTCATTTGCTTTCATTAATCATGTTATTTAGACATAACATAGTCCAAGCATAGTTCAAGTTGATATTTCTTTCCATTGGGGTGGAGGCATTAGAGTGAGGTTTCGTGTGGGCCTGGGCTGAATGAAGCAAGGAAAGTAGTGGCTATACTGGTCATGAAGGATGCCACCTAACCCTAATTTCCCTATAACTTCATTGTAGAAACAAACCACATGAACTACTTTCAACAATGCCACCTGCTCACTAGGACACGTGGATACCCTCTTCCCCCCATCACTGGACCATCTCAAACATTACAAGTGATTTTAATTTTTTCTTCTAGTCACTTCTGATTGGTGACTCTTTTAAATTTATAAATGATAAATTCCAAAACCCCAACAAAAATCTCACCACCCAATCAATGAATTTAGAGAAAATAATAGAAACAACACTTTAATAGAAAAATTAAATAGCACCATAGGTTAAATGCTTTTACCCCATTCTCGAGAAAGAATTAATTCAAAAAACTTCCCACCTATTACATTAGTCTCTACCTGTAAGGCAGGGAGATATTTTCCCAAGTAGTTCATTTCTTTGTCTATGCCACCACATTTTTCATACATCTCTACCAAAGCATCCTATCAAATAGTTTACCACCTTGTTTCCATGGCTAAAATCCTTAAAAAAATGCTTTTGAACATTAGTGACTAGGCTTTGCATTCTTTTGCATGATTGCAAAATGTGTTAGTAGAGGTGAGGCGCGTGAGCTCCATGAAGAATGCCATCTAACCCTCACTTCCCTAAAGCTTGATTTAGAACATGTATGGAAAATGTGGTAGCAAAAACAAGCCACATGAACCACTTTTAGCAATGCCACCCACTCACTAGGAACCTCACAACAAAGACATCTAGCATGTGGATACTGTGTTCATTGGACTATGTCAAACATTAGAATTATTTTTAGTTTTTTCTTCTACTCAATTTTGATTGGTGAATATTTTAAATTTGTAAATGATAAAAGCCAAAACCCCAGAAAAATTTGCACAAGCCAATCAAATAATTTAGGGAAAATAACATAAACCACACTTTAATAGAAAAATTCAATAGCACCATAGGTTAAATGGTTTTACCTCGCTCCCAAGAAATAATTAATTGAAAAAAAATGTCCACCAAAGATTGAATGCTTCATTTGGAAAATTTTTTAAGGTAGACTAATAATTGACAATTGTTGGCATATATAATGTGCATATACATATATGAATGGTTCTTAATACTACAATCAGAGCATTGAATTGAAAAGGAAAGAGGAAATCTATAAAATGATAGGTTCTTTAAACATTTTTTGTTCCTATTGTAGGTTAGTACTTAGATTGTAGCATCAAGTACACAATTTGCTTAGATCAAGCGATGTTTAGATCTCCATAAGCTATATGTTTTTGCATTAGACTATGCAACAATTTTAAATTCAAAATTTTTCACATAGTCTAATTAAAAAAAAACACTTGCTATAGATAGTGACCATCACACTTCATGCTAAAATCAAAGTACTAAGCTACAATAGGAATATAGGAACAATAGCTATTTCAACCTTAGCTATCATTTTACACAATCATTCCTCCCTTTTTAAGTTAATGTTATAATTGTAGTATTAAGAGTCATTCCTATATATATATGTACATAATATATATTGAGAGTTCAAAGGCTTTTCATAAGTAAGAAAAGTGTATTTTATATGTTATTAGGGTTATAGATGTCTATGTATAAATACAGTTCTAGCTATTCCATAACATATTGGCTTGGACATCTATAGTAATAGATACACCCTAGGCTTTGGTCAATTGAGGAAAATTCCCTTCCTTCTCCAAAACTGCAATCATCAACTCACTTAAGATGTTGGTAAGGATTTTATAGCTTTGTTTATATGTTATGTAGAAGTCTTAAGGCTCTAAATATACATTTTTACCTTGTGCATAGCTCAATAATATATTAAAAACTCAATATGTTATAGTATTTGATTAAAGTGATTTATTGTTATTTGCAATTTGTTTTATAAATTAATTATAATAGGTATTCTAAGTGGGTACAAATTCTAAACATTAGAAAAAGACAAAACATGTGTGCATAGGAAGTTAGAAAAATAAGGGCAGTTATCAAACAAAATTATGAATAATGGTCCAAACTAAAGCAATTAGCTATTATATGTTGGAATTTTATATATTTTCTCTCTACAAGAATATGTCAACCAACAAAGACAAGTCACAATGGAAGATGATAATCAAAAGGATCAAAATATCTTAACAAGCTTTCACATCTTTATCAAGAGTTTAGAAGTAAGTTTGCATCTATCAAAAACAACTAACAAAGGAGGATGATATTGGAAAGGAACCTAAATCATCTTCCTTACAAGACACCATAAGAAAAGTAACTGAAGTCATTAAAGAGTAGATCACAAAATCCATATTTGGGCACTAAACATCTAAGAAACATGTTCAAAATAGAAAAGATATATGAAATAAACAATCATTTATAGGGATCTACATAGGAAAGAATACAATAGCAATATGGACAAGTCAATATAGGTAAGGACAAATAATTGTTACTTTAAAATTTAAAATCACATAGATATATCTTAATACTAAAAATAAAACTGAAATCACTTACACTTCAACATCATGTCATTCTCATGTAAGTGTTGTGCTACCAATCCAAACAATCTATTTTCAAATGATTAGGTATCTTATCTTGGTGAAAATCAAACTACTACAATATGTTTGTGAAGATTGAAACCCCAAAAGGTAGATATCATAAAGTTTGTTGATATATAGATATTGGTTGTATAAAGAACGATAATTCATAAAAAATAGACAATTAAATGAATAAGTCAAGTTGGATACAATAAATTACCACAAATGACATCTACAAATGTTACATTAAAGAGAACACAATTTCTTGCTAGAGGATCTTGTACACCAAATTGATATGCCAACTAGGCCATGGCTTAATGAGTCCCCTTCACCTTAAACTATGGTGTCACATGTTAACTTTGAGATGACTACATTCTGAAAATCAACAAAAAAAAGTGGTAAATGGAATTATATAAAGAATATAGGAGAGATTAGATGACAATGAAAAATTTGGGTGATGTAGATAGAAAATTGACAAAAAAACAAGATGGCAAAGATTTACACAAAGCAAAATGCGAGAAATTGAATTTTGTCCATTTTTTGAATTCACCTGAGGTCACCCAAATTTTGAGCTTTATACAAAGACCTAGCTACTAAATTTTAAATAGTTTGCAACATAATTAGTGTATCACATTTAAATATTATTGTTTAATTTAGATTTCACAATTCAAGGAACTAATATCTTTTAAAAGGAATTGTATTTTTCTTTGGAAATAAATTGAGTGATTTCCACAAAAAAAATACATTTGTTTTACAAAGAATGAATAAAACTTAGCGATGGACTAATAGAGACCGAATGGCACTACATGGTGGCCTACTCGAGACAAAATTTCACGAGTACTTGATCCAAAATGGCACTCCATCCTATACCAAAAATCCACTCCACTAACAACAATATTTGGGAAATATACATTTATAACTTGAGGATAGATAAAATGTCTAACCTCCTTGAAAAGGCATAGCATCCAAATTCAAGAGGTTCTCTAACAAAAGAAGACCCACTTTCTAAAAATAAATTGTGGTATAAAAAAATTTGATCTGTTATATTTTCAGACCCCTTTAGACCATAGCTACATTTTTCTTTCACCATGAAATTTCACCAACTTCTGAATTTTTTTAGTTCTTAATCCATCTTCGACACATTTAACAACAAAAAACAAGATACTAGCTAAATAAAAAATTAAAACCCTACCTTTCATCCCTGCTCTATATTTTCCAATAGAAAATCTTTCAATACTGCAATAAAACAAAACAAGTGAACTTTTACTTACTACCTTTAAGACTACCAGTCCTAGAAAATAAATTATTAGGTATCACAGAAAATTGTGCAAATTCATTGTATGCCTTGCCATGGAATTCCATCACCGAGACCACATTTACTTGATACATTTTCCTAAACAATTCATTTCTTTGTCTATGCTACCACATTTTTCATAGATCTCTACCAAAGCATTTTGTCAAATAGTTTAGTGCCTTGCTGCCATGGCTAAAAGCCTAAAAAAAATGCTTTCAAACAAGCTATGGATTCTTGAAAGAAATCTATCTAAGAAAAATAGTGAGCAATAACATAGACAAGGTAGTAAAATGTGTCAAAGAAATTTTGTCTCATGGGCTTGGCCATTCCATTAAATTTGTTGATATATAGATATTGGTTGTATAAACAATGACAATTCATAAAAAATAGATCATTAAATGAATAAGTCAAGTTGCACATAGTAAATTCCCAGAAATGACATCTACAAATATTACATTAAAGAGACCATCAAATACTCACTACCTCAAAGAAGATGACTAAAAGTGGCTTCAAAACCTTAGCTACAAGTCCAAGCTGATGCACATGAACACAAGTCAATGGTTCCTGGTGTTGGGTTGGAGGCTTTAGAGTGAGGTTTCATGCAGGCCGAGGTGGGATGAATGAAGTAGGGTAGATAATGGACGTATTGACCATGAATAATGCCACCTAACCCTGATTTCCTTGTAGCTTCATTGTAGAAACAAGCCACATGATCTTCTTTCAACAATGTCACCTGCTCACTAGGACATGCAGATACCTTCTTCCCCCCATCACCGAACCATCTCAAACATTACAAGTGATTTTCATTTTTTCTTCTACTTGATTCTTATTGGTGGCTCTTTTAAATTTATAAATAATAAAAGTTGAAACCTCAACAAAAATCTCCTTATCCAATCAATGAATTTAGAGAAAATAATAGAAACAATACTTTACTAGCAACATTCAATAGCACCATAGGTTAAACACTTTTACCCCATTCCCAAGAAAACTTTAATTCGAAAAACTACCCACTGATTACATTAGTCTCCACCTATAAGGAAGGGACTAAAAAGTACATACAAAAATGCATTGGACATGACTAATAAAAGATATTGGAATTTCAACATTACAAGAATATTAAAAATTGTAACAAGACTTTGAAGAGTACCTTTAGTAACACTAAGATCCATTTCCTAATCAAGTATCCTATAACTTACATAATAAAACTACCAAACTAAAATCACCCATAAAACACCCTATCTCTCATGTAAGATTAGATTACAATGCAACAACATGCTTTAAATATTCACATGAAGGATCTCCTACTACATAGGTATAAATGAATGAAAAATATAAAAAGAAAAATGTGGACCCTCTATCACATACATCATTATGAATCATGTGATTTAACATGTATATAGCTAGAAGAGTATTGTCTAGCCATACATATCTTGGGGCACAATAACCTCCTAGGTTCTTAATATAGAAGGAAAAGTAAATGATAGCAAGATTCATTGACCACTACTAGGATGTACCCATCTATGTATAGCTCAAAAACATAAGATAAATCAAAAATACATAGGTGTACTTTTGACATAAGAAATCCATGGGATCTAACTAAGGCTCACAAATTCACATGTACTAAACACAAAATCATAAATAAATCTCAATGAAAAAAATAATAAATCATATTGATAGAAGTCAAATAACATCTAAAAATTATATTCTATGAACTCAAGCTTACATGTTCACTATAAGAAGCATTCATTTTAAAGAATAAATTAGATACATGGGGTAAAATATAATTATTTTTTAGATGATTCTAGCAATTTTAATAGTTCTACCATAACAATTTTTATCTTATCCTAATATATATATATATATATATATATATACTTTCTACTCAAGACTATGACACAAGGTTTCTACACTTGACCCTTCTAAAATTAAAAAATTATTATGAAAATTAGAATTTTGGAAAATATAAAAATAATTATTTAGAAAAAAAAGGATTTTTTTTTTTCCAAAATAATACTAGATTTAAACTAGCCCTTGTAGAGCTTATAAGAAAGATCAACAATCAAATGCACAAATCATTGAGTACAAATACTTCAATTGAACACAAATACCAATTTAAATAGTTCTCTTCTAAAAAAAAAGTCCTAATTTTTAATTTAATTCATAAAACTAAAAATCACAACATGATGTAATTTAGAAAGTAGACTAGTCACAAACATAATAGAAACAAAAAAAATTATTCACAAGTTTAAATTGACCTATTTCCTTCTTAAATTTCAATTATTTTTACTAGGGTAAATGTATCTCTCTTTATTGATTTCATCATCCCTAAGTTTCTATATAGTTTTAATTAATATGAATTGTTAAATTTTAAACTAGCATATGGGTATGTGCAAGATCATCATGTTAAAAATAGGCCCTTATGTGGAAAAAAATTCAAAAAAATTAGAGTTAGGCAGCTTGATATAAAAATTTGAATAAGTTATCTATATTATTTCAAAAATATGTAAGAATAGAATTTGTAGCAAATTGAATGTAGCTTCTAAACTACTAGGTTTATTTAAAATATATATATATATTGTGAAAATTTGAAATTTCAATTCAGTAGTACTTAAATTCACAGAAAAAAAAAGAAGTAGGTGTTTGTCTGACCACCCTAACCACAATAAAATGATAATTTTTTTAATAAGATTTTAGATATAAGTAGAAGACTCATGTATCAATGTGATGCATATTTTTTTGTAATTTTTTCCAAGTATATAATTAATTATGAATTTTTTATTATAAATTTTAAAAAATATAAAAAATCATATGCCTAAACACCTTAACTTGGTCAAAACTTCATGAAATTATTATTATTATTTTAATCTTATAGTATGCGAAGCATAGAATGTGACACATGTTTCAGATTCAAAAACTTTGATATGGTTTGAATGCTATAGATGTTTTTCAATTAGCCTATCAATCAAGACTTTAATCATAATTCAAATAGAAAATAAATAATAATTATTTATTAAATTTAAAGTAAAGCATAATTTATATTAGTGGAAAGCTGAGAATCTCCTTTAAAAACCCTTTTTGTTTCATTGATTTTGGGTAAAAAAAAGGTCATCAGCCACATACCCATCATATCGCCACTTTTTGGCCCATCATGATCCTACACATACCCATATGCTTTAAATGAATCATATTCAAATATTAAATGGGTTTTCAATAAATCTTCTAAGTTAAATTCCCTAGTTTCTCTTTTCTAATATTCAATATTTCTTAGTTTCAATCCAATTTCAAATATGAATTTAAATATATTTTGATATAATTGAAAACATGTTTAGATACAATAATTTAATAAATAAAATTCAAATTATCAATGCTAACTTCAATTTCTTATTTAATTTTATGTTAAAACCTTGGTCTCTCTAAAAAAGTTATTTTTTAGTTGTAAATAAATCCCCATTAATCTCTTTATATAATGATATTTAATATTTTTTATATTCAATGATAATTCATTCCTATCACCATTTTTGTCTTCATATTAATCCCTAAAAAAGTAGGTAAGAAATCAATTCTCTAGATGCCTATATCTAATCAAGGAAAAGAAAAGTCTTTGAAGAGATCTATGTAAGCCATCTAAATCCAACACAAAGTAGCCAATGATGTCATCGACACCTTTCCGTTTAAGCCATCCAAAGACTAGGGATTATTGTTATCTACCAATGATCTTCATTTGTTCACCCATGAGACCTCCAACTTGCTCCAATATACATTGCAATTGTTATAGTAACTATAAATCCTAGTGATTAGTTAATTGCTAGGTAAACCTCCAAGTCTTCAAGAGATTTTCAAAAGGGGATTTTTTCTCATTTTCTCATAACTTGTAAATGGAAGTCCTCTTTGTAGCCAACAAGAAACTGGTTCTATTGCCAATGTAGTGGTGACCATATTTTCTCAAAATTGTAAGTATTTAGCTATTTTTTAGACCTCCAAAAATTATTATTCTTAGTGCAATTTTTGATGGGGCATAAATTTCAAATTCACTAACTTTTTTTAAAGTTTATCATAATTTTTCAAGGATTTCAAATTTGTAATAAAATTTAATATTTTGATAGCCATTTTTTTAACAAATTGTAATAATATATATAGTTATAAATGGATATTTAGGTATCCAAACTTTCCCCAAGTTGTAAATATTTTTCTTCCATCTTTTTGGTGGGGTCAAATTTATTTTTAATCCAATTTGGGGGGTTTCTAAGGTATGACTCATGTGTCTCTCTCTTTATGTCTTATGGATTCCAAAATTGATTTGTTAACTCCACATAATTTCTACACATAGAAATTAAAAGTCTAACAAATTCTTAAATTTAAAGGATTATGAAAAATGTTAAATGAAAAAAAATAAAATTATTGGAAAGTATGAACAATTTTTTTATCATAACAATTTAGATAAGGAAATGGGAATAATTGGTCTCTATGTATCTGATAATTTGTAATTTCACCTTGATAATTTTATGTAACTCCTAATAAAATGTAGGAAAAATTTTCTAACTTTTTTGGAAAAGTTGACTAACTAAAAACACTTAAAATAGATGCTAAATCAACATCATTGTCTCCTAATATATTTCCTTCTATTAAATATTTCTTAGTCAAATTCAATTCTCTACTTTCTCGAGACTTCAAGGTTATGGTAAAACAAAAATAGATAAAGAGTATGTATTATTTGTTTTATCAAATCTAAAAGGCCCATATCGGGTGTTTTCTTCTACATTCTACTCTAGCATGGATACTCTTGTAAAAAAAATTGTAATGCCTAATTTTTAATATTTTTTTGATAAAATCACACAAGAAAAATCTAAGATAATCTTCATGGATTCCATCACCTTTTAAAAATTTAACCACTAGGTAAAATAAATTTTCTAGGAAACAAGAAATCATCTAAATAGAAGAAAAAAATTGAGACACAAGCTACATCCTCTTTATAGTCAAGAAAGAAAAAGTTTCCAAGTCAAAGAATAAAACTAGAGGACCATGTACTTTCTATTTAAAACAAAATGATATTCTCAAACCTAGTAAGGTACATGCACTTATAGCTATAGGTTTGGATTCATCCACAGATAGTTGGATAGTTGAATTGAAAGCCTCTCATTACATGACTCATTCACATGATTTTTTTTTTTTTGATAAAAAATATTCTTAGATTTCAATAAGAAACTCTTAATAGATTCTATACAATTGAAAATTTTTTGCATTGAGGATGTTCTCTATGTTCACGATATTTTGGCTAATCTTCTATCCATATATTAGGTTTTTCATACTAGGGATGGGAAAATACTTGATTTTCACCATATGATGTAGATATTTGTCAACTACATCTTGAGAGGATTGTTTATTCAAGAAAATTTGATCATGGGTCTAGATTGTATAGGTTAAATGGTTTTGATTCATCTTTTGGTGCATCACATATTTCCCATGATGTTGAGTCTTTGAGTAGAATTTGGCATGAGAGGTTTGAACACCTCAATTACAACTATCTTCAATAATTGAGTACATAGATATGGTACTTATAATTCCTAACATTTCACTCATAGAGGGTTTTTGTCAAGTTTATGTTCTTGCAAAATGTCACCAAGAACCCTTTCCATAGGGTAAGGACCATAATGATACTAACTTGAGTTTGTTCATAGTGACCTCATGTCATTTCCAACTCCCTTTTTAGGATCTAAGTATTTATTAACCTTCATAAATTATTACTGTCATCACATATGAGTCTACTTTCTCAAGTACAATAGTGTCTTCTTCACCAATTTCAAGAAATTTAGGGTGTTAATGGAGAAGTAGTCAAGTTATTATATTTGATAGGTATACATACATAACAAGGGGGAATATGTGAACAAATCCTTTAGTACTATTGCTCTAAGAATAGTATTTAGCATCAATATATTCAATTACTTATACTTTTGAACAAAAGGGTGTTATAAAAATAAAAAAATATATCATTAAGGGAGATGAAAAATTGTATGCTTCATTCATGGTCTATGGCCTCGCCATTTTGAGTTGAAACAATTAATTGTCCTAATTATATTTATAATCACACTCCCCAAAAGGAAATTTAAAATATTAATATAAAGGAGGTTGGTCCAATATCAAGTCTAATGCTTCCTTCTTCAAGATATTTGGTATTGAGGCTTCGAAATTCATACTATACAGTTAATGTATGAATAGAGAAGAGTCAACCATACATATTTATTGGCTATTATGAGGATGTGAAAGCTTATAGGTTTTTTTATCCTATCATTATAGATAGATTTTTTGATAAGTATTTCATGCAAATGGATCCTCCATCTACTTCTTCACTACCCAATCTATCTTCTTCATCTCATGAGAATAATTTGCACTAGAGGATACTTTTTCATGATGGTCCTAATCCACCACCTCCTATCACTCATGTTTTTTCCCAAGTGGGCCTACAACACTATTCGAAAGGTTGTTTCTTTAGTTGGTGATCATATTCATGACCTCTCACTACACTTGCTCACATAATTCCAACACTAGTCTTTTGATTCATGCTATACCTTTAGATATAGAAAGTTTTTCAATGTCTTTTGTCATTCTAGAGTCGGGTTTTGTGATGGTAGATGGGTATTGTTCATTGATGAAGAATCATACATGGAATATTTGGTTTCTCTTCCAAAGGGAATAAATATGGTTTAATCAAAATCGATGTGTTGCACCAAGCATGTAGTTTGATGAGCCCAAAATGTGCTCATAGTTTGGATATTATGATGAACTTTTAATACCTTTACTTTTGTTATTCGTGGTTGTTTAAACTCTTTTGAAACCTTTTATGGGGATATCCTGTAGCAAAATATTTTCATGTTCCTGCAGCCTATTGTGTTGACTTGACTACATTTATTACCCTGTTGACTCCCTAAATGATTGGTATATCGCATATAGTTTTTGAATGATGAAATAGATTTAAATATGTGATTAATGAACGGATATTGTGTATGTGCCATGCACCCTTTTCTTTCGCATCTGTTACCTTGTGTTTCATAGGTTGTTGAAGAAAGTATGATCGAGTCAAGCGCAGCCGATCTCGGCCTTGCAGTAAAGTCTATTTCCTGCATGACTTCGAGGAAGCTCTAGCGAAGACTCTTTGACCGAAACCGTTGGGAAAGATTTTTAATGATAGTCAATCTGGAAAGAGTGGAGCGCTAGATTCTCTCTAGATCGGGTTGAATGGATAAATTCATTTATGAAGTTTGTTCCTTGATTCTGGGATACACTTTACTTCCACGTCTTTCTTTGATAGGGTTAGTTAGTTAGTTGTTCTCCTAATTTTAAATAAGGTACTCCTCCTGTGTGAGGGTAGAAGGAGATGATAGTTAGAAGTAAGATAGAAACATAGTGATAGAGAGATAGCAGATATCATGTAAGAGTCAGTATGATAATAATGAAAAGCATAATCTGTATGACAAGAGACAAAGTTTGTTGTTAGTTTCCATATCAACAAAGCAATGTATACCATTTTGTTTTCATGAATAAAGTTTGATGAAGTTCTGAGTTTAGCACTTGCGTAATTAGTAGATGCTTGCTAAGGGGGCCCACTTAGTAAGTATCTGTAGCTAGTTAGTTAGCTGTTCTTTTCTGTTGATCATCAGTTAGCTTTCATCTTTGAAGTTTTCATACAAACTCAGTCTTGTATTGCTCCTGCAGCATTGGGAATCCATCCCTATGCCTGTTCCTACAGCATAAGGCTAGTTCATAGTTTGTGTTTCAGTCGTAGCTGTTATGGTTTCTGTTTTAGTTAAATCATGGTTGAGTTAAAAGAACTTTGCATTACCTTTCTGTACCGTAGATAGAATTCCTTCCAAGTATTTATTTATGTTAAGTTGTGACCGAAACTAGTTCTTAGTGCATATATTGTGCTACGCCATTCAAAGTATATTTTCCCTGGTTTGACAAGTAAATGAATGTCCATAAAGAGATATTAGTCACCTGCTGGAATGTCCAATTCCTAGGAAAGGTTTTACTGTGATTTTCATATCCTTTTGTGGGCGCGACCATAGTTGATGGTCCATTGAGAGATATAAGACACATCTTGTAGCTAAGGTTTTGTTCCAATTCTTAAATCAATCCATAGGATTTAACTAAAACAAAACTCCTTACAAATAGACTATTACAATAGATATACATATCACCATTGTTCATATAGTACGAATGAACATATTTTTGAATGTCAATAGTGTACAAAAGAAAGCCATAAAAAAAGTTGATTGACATTTTTTAGATCAAAATTGCACGTGAAAGAATTAGTTCTATTGTGAACCAAAGTGAAAAATGAGCCAAAGTCATAGTACACAAGGGGAAGCCATAGAAAAAGGTTAAATGCATTTTTTGGATAATATTACACAGTTTTGTAGTTTATAAAACTAATAAAAAATCCCTCAAATAAAATTAGTTCCATTGCACATTAAAGGGTTTATAAAATGCATTAACCAGGACTCCTAATGTGTGCAGAAATATTCTGTAGAAAAGGAATATGCTTCTCATGGATGAGGATGGCGATGGTAAGCTGATAATATTTTTTATAGCTACCCAGCTTGGCTTTATCAACTCATTTTCCAAGCAACCTCATACGATAAACTTGCACATTTGCTTTTAACTAAAGAATACTATTATCTTACGACTTTGCACTTAATCATATTTAAATGACCCTAATTAATACTATATTTCACCCAATACTAAGATTTATATCTACTTTTTTTTTAGGTTTTGTGAGACTCGACAAATTTTCCTCTCATTTTTGTATTTATTAGTTGACAGTTGTTAAGATTGTCTTTCAGTCTTTGCTATGCATTTTAAATTTAATTATACCACTATATTATGCAAACATTTACATCACACATCCAAATATATTATAAATAATTATTGAATTAGTTATTTGACTGATCCAAAGTTTTAGAATTCGACTGATGCAAGAAATAGAAATAGTCTAAGTGCACCTTATTTTTTCTTTTAAGGATAATTCAAATTTTGGTTAAAAAATTAAATATGATGTGATTACATTTAGGAGGATAGTAATAATATTATAGGAAACTAGCACACAAAGAGGTAATTAGTGTAGCATCTCAATATTATATTCATAGTTATATGAAATCTTATCTTAACACATACTATCATAAAAATAAATATTTCAAAATCTAATCTTGATACTCTAAAATCATCTGCGAGTATCTTTCAATCTTATATACCTACTTTAAACATCAAATTTATTGTTTAATATTCTTACTTAAGCATGAAACCTCAACTACTATATTTTATTATTATTTAAATATAAAAATGAAATATAATTATAAATTAAAATTATATTTTATACATTTAAGAAATAAAAATAGAACGCCAACAAAACAATAGATTGGAGAAGAGTGATATTTTTTAATCATGGAGGCTAATGTATCAAATAAAGTTTTTCTCTTTAATTTTATGTTATGATGATTAATTATATAATGTTAGAAGGAAAAAACTAAATTTATTAATCAATATTTAGAGATTATAAATTGAGCTCTAAAATATTGTATAAATTTTTATTTGTAAATAAGTGTTATAATTTATGAAGAGAATAAATATGATTAATTTTTTTTTAAAATAACAAATTTAATTTATATAATTTTTTATTATTAACTTTTAATTAATATTTTTAATTTTAGTTTCTATTCTTACATCTTATATTTTCTAAACAACTTTCTAATATATAATTCTTATCAAAACATTTCCTTATTACTTAAGTACCTATTCCTTTAATAGCATGTTTACAGTCCTATTTATTTATACCCCTCATGTTTAATTGAACTTTTCAAATCTATCACTATCACACTCAAATCCAAATGTAAAGTCTTCAATGAGTTTTGATATATTAGATTATTAAATAAAATACATTAAAATACTTTCATATTATAATAATTTAACATTGATTCTTTATTGAAAATATTATTAATTTTTTTAAGGATAACTATTTAATGTGAACATGTGGACATTCTTTCTTTATATGTTAAATTCAATAAAATAAATTACACTTGTGCATAACATAAACTACAAAAATCTAGTAATAATTGTTCATTTATCTCATAGTTATAGATCAAAATTGAGAAAAAATCATCTCATAGCTACCCATCAAAATTAGAAAAATATTATCATGTTGCAATCCTTTAATAAGATATCTATTAACCTCTACTAAAAATATAATTTGAAATAATTAAAAAGGCTAAATATTTTTCTTTGTTATATTGCAAAGTGAGAAACTATTTTTTATGTAAGAGACCCTTTTGGTGGACATGAATAAGGAGAGTCATTTCTCAATTACCTTATACATAGGTTAAATCACTCTTTTTGAATCAAACATTTATTTCCTCTATGGTGTAGAAACACCTTCATCACTTCAATATACATAATACCTACATAAATATCTTATTAAATCCAAACATAAAGATAATTACATATTATGAGAAATAATAATCTAAACCAAGATCTATTATTGGTCATAGATCCTATTAAGAATAGGAATGAGTCTCACCTACTCAATAGATGCCAAAATATATGGTTACACCTACTAAAGTAAAGACAAATAAATAGTTACAATAGAGGGCTAATAAGTCCAAAAGAGATTGACCAAAGTGGGTAAGAGTGACACATGTAACTAATAGATTATGTGATGTACTCTTTGTTGAATGCACACAAGACAAATAAGAGGAGGGTGAATCAGTTATACATTATAATATCAAAAAACCTTATAAAAATTTAGATCCACATCAACTTAGTTAACCCAGGTTAATTTGTTACAATGATTTAGCATGAAAGAAAATAATATAAACTAAAATACATCAACACGATGCAGAATAGAACACCAGATTTATGTGGAAAAACTAAGAAAGGAAAAACCACGGTGAGGATTAGCTCACAATATAAAGTAATTGCAACACTGAAAACAAAAGTATCACTGTTAGAGGGCTCACTAACCACAATAAAGAAGGGTTCATTACCAAAGGCTCACTACTAGATTATAGAATAGACTAAAGAAGAATGTTACAGTGATAAATCCATCTCAATGCAACAGAAAAATCCACAACATCACCAACTCATTCATAGATTTCCTAAAGATTGTAGACACCTTCTTCTCACTGCTTCCTATAGTTTGACTTACTGAAGTTCGCATTGCTCTTCTCAAATTCACACTTCATACTTCTACAATTTGCATCACAGAGATTACAACATAATTATTCATCAACTCAACTCTTATTTATACCTTCTTCAACCTTGAAAACATTCTCCAAGGTCGGCTTTGTACCTCAACTATGCAAATTCAAATTAGGTCAGCACTAAGCATTCTCGTGGTGGAAAGGAATGAAAGCGGACCACACCACATCTTAACTTGGAACAAAATAAAACATACACACCACACCATGCTTCCATAATTATCGAAGCAAATCCTCAACTAGTGTAAACACCATTAAAATTTAAGTACACGCTCCCTTAAATCCTAAGATTACTTGAAGACCACACACCATGCTTGAACACAATCATATTCCAAAAACACCCTAAAATCCAACAAGTTCCTTTACAACAACTTTCACTTGAAGAAAGTGTTGAGTCTCAAAAATACAGGTTACAAATCCTAAGAGGATGCCAGGATCTATGGTCAGACTTGCAACATTTTTGAACCAACTAATGGAGTTAAGCTATATGGTTGATGAATCCCTACACTTTAGGCTTTGCTAAACCTAGGAAGATGGACCTTGATAGCTAAAGAAGATCTAAGGGTTGTGTGACTTAATTGGATTTAAGGATCTATCCATAGTGGCATAAAGTATGGAATAAATGAAGGCTTTTTAACTACTCCTACTCCTAATGTGATGATTGGAAATAAAGGTAAAAGCACAAACCTGTGTCACACTTTATAAAGGAATCGGCCAACAGCAAAAAAAATTCTGAACTTCGACCACATAAAAGTCATCTTTATGTTTTGAATTTCAAAATGGTGTAAACTAATGAAATGTAGAAATTTTGATGAAGTTTATTGTTGTAATTTTTAAAATTAAAAAAAAAAAAAAATCATTATGTTTTTATCAATTGAAGGACAAATTTTTGAATGCTGAAAATTTTAGAAAAGAGTGACTTCACGGGCCGTCAAGAAAAAAATTGAAAAATACTTCATTTCTCCCTAATTTTTTTTTCTTCAAATAGGTAACTTCAATATCTTGTGCATGGAAAAAGAAAAATCAAATTTTGATGTATATTTTTCTTGTAATAACGTTTTAAAGTCAAACATGTCAAAATTTGACAGTTTTCATGGGCCGTCAACTATTTTCAAAATTTTAAATCATTTTCAAAAAAATAATTATACCCTTTTGAAGAAGACTCTCTCCTCTTGTGCCCCATATAAGATTTAAATTTTTTTAATAAATTTTACTATCTTGTTTTTAATTTGTAATCAACTTCCTTTTTCATTTTGAAAACCTACTTGCATTATTTTAAAAATAAAATATATTAAAACTAATAAAAATATTAAAAAAATTATATATTTGGATTCTCCACTCCGAGCTCTACAAAAGGGTATTTTTTGTTTTTGCAAAAAAATCATTCTGACTAAAGAAATACTTAGCTAAAGTTGAAAGTTTCAGAAAATTCTGAAAAAAGCTGAGTTGGTGCCAACTAGGATGCCACATAGACAGTTTCGGTAGAAACAGTTTCTATAGAAAGGGTTTCTGGCTGAAACCCTTTCTATAGAAACCCCGCACATTAAAAAATCCAATTTTGAAGGCAGTTTTAAAGCGGGAAGAGGAAAATTTTGATTTTTTTGGATTCAGTCGAAACTTATTCGACCGAAACCTATGTGCCACGTAATACGCCACATGATTTCGGTCGAAACCTAGTTGGGCGAAACCGTTCCGGCCGAAATGTTTTCGCTCGGAACTATTTATTTGGCCAAAAGTGTGACACAATTTTGTGCTTTTACCCAATTTAGAATATGACAGTGGATAAGTAATGTATAATGAAATGTGAAGTGGACCAATGCCTTATTGGGTAAGTAGATTCCATGAAGTTTTATGATAAGTGACTAGTATTGGTTACAGTTCTAACTATTTGGCACTTATGTTTGTTTATACCTTGTATAAATGTGTAAGAATGTGACTGACATACTCTAGTTATTGATCCAATCGATCCTATCAAGTTACCATGACTTATTTAAAAGGATTTTAATCCTTGTTTGAAGGAACCAATTAAAAAGAATCACACAATTACAACAAATGTGCATTGAAAAATGAAGTATATCCTCAATTTGAATAACAAGATAATATCAAGTTGGAGATAGTATGGCATTCTTATCAATTACAGGGATCTTCTTACTGATCCAAACATTACTTCCAAGTTACTGCAATAAATCAAAAGGATTTTAATTCTTTCATAGAAACCAATTAACTTGATTACACAATAACAAAAAATGTCTTTGATGAAACTGAATATCAACTTGGATACACTAGTTCAAATAACAAAGAAATAATATTGTGGAGATATCTAGACAATTATTCAAATCAACAACAATAGACACCAATATGAAGTCACACAAAATTAAAGATCTTCTATTGATTTCTACCAAAATTATTGATTATCAAGGTGAAGAAAGCTTGCAATATGAACTTAAATAGGTGAATACAAATCTGAAATATGTAGATTAACCTTTAGCCTTAGTGTGAAGAAAGAATGAGAGAGAGAGAGAGATAGAAGAATCATAACACATGCAACAACAAATTTACGTGGAGAAACCCCGAAGGGAAAAAACTCCACCACCGAAAGAGAGGAAAGTATATTACTAATATTATGAAATATTACATGCAGCAATAGACTTCTCTTATCATCCCTATAAAATAGTGTAGCACCTTGTTACCTTGCAAACCTGCAAAATTGAATTGAATAACTCTAGCTCAAGGCCCCTATTTAAAGAGATTTGTGAGGATGAAAACCACCATGGTTTCACCAAACAATAGGCAGCAATACCACCTACCAAAACCCATGCCTCCCCTCATGAAAGGGTCATGACATCCTAAAAATAGACTCTTACATATGTTCTTATAGTTGTCATAAGGCATAACTTATGCATGAGCACCTGGGGTCAAAGATAGCATATTCTGTCATAGGAATCTATCATACTTGTCATAGGAATTTATCATACTGTCATAACATCTTATGACAACTGTCATACATGTCATAGATTCTCTTACAACATCCTAACAACCTCATTCTAGAAGATTCCAAGTGGGATGCCTAGCTATTTTGTCCTTTTCCTAAATGACAAATGGTAGCGGTAACACTACATTTACATTGTCTCTTTCACCACCGTTGGTTAAACGGTTTCACCACTTATGGGTAAATGTTGAAAAAACTTTAGGAGAATAATTAATTAAAGGATTTACAAGGTTGATGGTACCTAAATCCTAACATTCTCCCACTTGACATCATACATTTTAAATTACACCCATAGAGATACAATTACATAGAATTAAGTACAGTGATCAAGGCCCATGGCCTTTCTACACCAAGAGAACTTTTCTGTGGTGATTGGCTTCATAAGAGAATCTGCAACATTATCCAAAGTGTCAAATTTTTCAATCAAGACTTGTCCATTCTCAACCATTTCTCACACAAAGTGATACTGAACATCAACATGCTTAGTACGAGCATGATACATAGGATTTTTAGCCAAACATATGGCACTTTGACTATCACATCCAATCCTCACTATCCTGCAATCAAAATCAATACCATTACCAAGTCTCTGTAACCAAACTGCCTCCTTAGAGGCATGTGTAGCAGCCATATACTCTACTTTAGTTGTGGAAAAGCAACTAGAGGTTTTCTTTTACTCATCCAACTTACTGTACCTCCAAACAAAGTAAACACATAGCCACTAGTGGACCTTCGACTATCCAAGTCACCTGCCCAATCTGAATCAGCAAAACCTTGTATGTCCAATGACTTATCAACATTGTCAGTACCATGATAAACCAAACAGTAATCAGAAGTGCCTCACAAATATCTAAATAACCTTTTAACAAAATTTCAATGTTCTTTACCAGGGTTAGACATAAACCTGCTTAGAACTCCTACTACTTGGGCTATATCTAGTCTAGTACAAACCATTGCATACATTAAACTACAGACAACACTAGCATAAGGAACTTTAGACATTTCATCAATATCATCATCCAATTCAGGACACATGTCTAAACTTAACTTAGTACCAATAGGAAATGGAATATTTACTGGTTTACAGTCCTACATATTAAACCTCTACAAAATAGTGTTAACATACTTACTTTGACTTAACCAAAGATTTCTATGAACTCGATCCCTAATGATTTCCATCCCAAGAATATATTTAGCATCCCCTAAATCTTTCATATCAAATGTGCCAGAAAGCTGAGTTTTAAGTTCCCTAATCATTTCCTTATTGTTACCAATGAACAACATATCATCCACATATAAGACAATAATCAGTATCTGATCATCAATAACTTTAAAATAAACACAGTGATCCTCTTCACTTCTAAAAAACCCCATATTTAATGAAAAAGCATCAAATTTCTGGTACCACATCCTAGGTGATTGTTTCAAACCATATAGAGATTGTTTTAACCTACAAACCAAGTGTTCTTTTCCTTTCACAACAAAACTGTTAGGCTGTTGCATATAAATTTCTTCCTCAAGATCCCCATGCAAGAAAGCAGTTTTAACATCCATTTGTTTTATTTCTAAATCATAAGTAGTAGCAATGGATAAAAGGAATCTAATAGAAGTTAACTTAGCAACATGAGAGAATATTTCACCAAAATTAATTCCCTCTCTCTGGAAGTAGCCCTTGGCCAATAATCTAGCCTTGTACCGTTCCAACTTACCATTTGCACCAAACTTATTTTTATATACCCACTTACAACCAATGGCCTTTCTTCCTTTGGGAAAACTAAAAAGATCCCAGGTGTCACCTTTTTTCAAAGACATCATCTCATCCTACATGGCCTGCATCCAAGACTCACATTCTTCTGAAGAGAGAGCCTCCCTAAAAGATCTAGGTTCATCATCTGTACATATCAAAGCAAATTTACAACGAAAATTAGGTGGGCTATACCTGTCAACTAGATTTCATTGTCTTGTGGACCTTCTCAAAGGTGGAGTAAGATATTCCTCCTCATGTTTATCCTCATTGTTTTCAACTTCTTTTGTTACAACAGATTCTTCAAAACTCTCTTCTTCTTGTCCATCTTCTTGTCCATCTCTCTATTCTTCCACATGCGCATCTTCTTTCTTAGTTTCAAAATGCATTGTTTTTTACTTTTCCTTTGGTTGCTCATCTTCAGAGTTAGCTCTAAATTCCCTAAAAATAACATCTCTAGAAAATTTCATCTTTCATGTTAGTGGATTCCAAAGTTTATAACCTTTAATATTTTCACCATAACCTAAAAAGATGCATTTCTGAAATTTGGGATCCAATTTAGACCGCTTCTCTTTAGGCACATGAACAAAATCCTCACAACCAAAGACCCTTAAATGTGAAACTGAAGGATTTTTACCCAACCACGTTTCATAAGGTGTTTTATCAACAAGAGCTTTACAAGGAGATTTGTTAATTAAATAACAAGCAGTACCAATATCTTCTGCCCAAAAACATTTATCTAACTTAGCACTACTTAACATGCTCCTAGCTCTTTCCATTAATATATGATTCATTCTTTCTGCTACCCCATTTTGTTGGGGTGTGTAAGGTGTAGTCTTTTTCCTAACAATTCCTGCATGTTTGCAAAACTCATCAAATTCCTTAGAACAGTATTCACCCCCATTGCTAGATCTCAATACTTTTATCTTATAATTTGTTTGCTTTTCAACCAATGCCTTAAATTCCTTAAATTTGGTGAAAACTTTAGATTTTGTATGCATAAAATAAATCCAAGTATATCTTGAGTAATCATCAATGAAGGAAACATAATAACATGATCTACTCAAAGAATCTATATCCACTGGACCACATACATCTGAATGAATTAGTTCTAACAATCCATTAGCTTTATTAGTTCCTTTAGGAAATGATGACCTGTTTTGTTTACCAAACACACAATCCTCATAAAAATCATTTTTACCAATAGAATAATCAGAAATATCGTCTACTAGTTTCTTATCAAGTATGGTCCTAAGACCTTTTTCACCAATGTGACCCAATCTATGGTGCCACAACATACATGCATTTTTAGTGTTAGTTACAAAAGAGGAGTTACAAAAAGTAGAGGCATGCAACGTAAAAATATTCCCTATTCGAGATCCTTTAGAAACCACCAAACTTCCCCTTACCATCCTACAACTAGACTTGTCAAATGTCACATTCATTCCAAAATCATTCAACTTGGAAACCGAAATTAAACTTTTTGTAAGTCCTGGAATATGTAAAACATCATTGAGGATTTTAACCCTCCCATCACTGAAACACAACTTTACCTTTCCTTTACCGACAATCTTTTGTGAGCTATTATCACCCATGAAGACCTCTCCTCCATCATATTCTTTGTATGTAGAAAACCACTCCTTGTGAGGAGTCATATGGAAGGAAGCACCTGAATCAATAAGCCAAGCATCATTGCAAACTGTGTTAGCTGAAATAATCAAAGCATTAGAATCACTGTTATCAGAGGACTTTTCTATGAAGGAATCTGCATTCATTTTCTTATTTCTACATTCCTTCTTCACATGTCCTTGTTTACCATAGTTCCAACACTTCTCTCTGCTCTTTCTATGGGTCTTAGATCGTCCTTTAGACTTATCCTTCTTCTTATCCCCTTTAGGCCCTTTCTCCTTGGGCCTACCTCGCACATGCAAGGCATCTTGGAAGCCACTATGCATGATCTTCCTCCTCATCTCCTCTGAAAGAAGTATGGGAATAACATTATCCATCTTAGGTTCTGCACCACCACTTGTCATAATCATAATTAAATTTCCCCAAGATTCTGGAAAAGAGAAAATCAATAGAATACATTTATCCTCATCTTCTATTTTAACATCAATAGATGCAAGATGACTTATAATCAAATTAAAAGCATTCAAATTTTCAGCAATAGAATCACCATTCTTCATCTTTAATGAATATAAACATCTTTTGAGATACAACTTGTTAGACAAACTCTCAGTTTGATAGATTTCACCTATCTCCTCCAAAGCTTGTATGTCGTGTCTTCTGAAGAGAAATTTAGGAGGAGAAATTTAGTGAGACACAACTAAATGGTTCCTCGATCCTTCTTGTCTAACTTCTTCCAATCTTCATCCGACAAGGTTGAAGTAGATGGCTTCTTATCAACTAAAACTGGTAACCACTGATCTCTCTCCTCAAGGAGATCCTCCACTTTCAACTTCCACATCTTGTAACCAATTCCATTGAAATTCTCAATATCTTGATGAGAGGTGGAGGCCATGTTATGTAATCTTTCACAAATCTACAAAACTCACAACACAAAAGCTCCCACTGTAGAAAAAACCTTCAACACTTTAAAAGGAAAGCATCCCTTCCTTAACAGAACCGTTAGCTATGATACCAAATGTTGATTATCAAGGTGAAGAAAGCTTACAATAGAACTTAAATAGGTGAATGCAAATCTGAAATATGTAGATTAACCTTTACCCTTAGTGTGAAGAAATAATGAGAGAGAGATAGAAGAATCATAACACATGCAACAACAGATTTATGTGGAGAAACCCCGAAGGGAAAAAAAATCCACCACCAATAGAGAGGCAAGTATATTACTAATATTATGAAATATTACATCCAGCAATATACTTTTCTTATCATCCCTGCAAAATCTTGCAGCACCCTGTTACCTTGCAAACCTACAAAACTGAATTGAATAACTCTAGCTCAAGGCCCCTATTTAAAGAGATTTGTGCGGATGGAAACCACCATGGTTTCACCAAACAATAGGAAGAAATACCACCTAGAAAAACCCATGCCTCCCTTCATGAAATGGTCATGAAATTTTAAAAATAGCCTCTTATAGATGCTCTTACAGCTGTCATGAGGCATAACTTATGCATGAGCACCTGGGGTCAAAGATAGCATATTTTGTCATAGGAATCTGTCATACTTGTCATAGGAAATTTTCATATTGTCATAGCATCTTATGAAAACTGCCATACATGTCATAGATGCTCTTACAACATCCTAACAACCTCATTCTAGAATATTCCAAGTGGGATGCCTAGCTATTTTCTCCTTTTCCTAAATGACAAACGGTAACGGTAACACTACATTTACATTTTCTCTTTCACCACCGTTGGTTAAATGGTTTAACCTCTTATGGGAAAATTTGAAAACACTTTAGGAGAATAATTAATTAAAGGATTTACAAGGTTGATGGCACCTAAATCATAAGAAAAATTTATGCATGCATCATGGTCCTTTACAGTACGATCTACATGATATATATTATGAAAAGTCTCTTCTTTTGTATATTTCTCTCTTCTCTCTTTTTTCGCTCCTCTTTTTCAATCATCACATGTTTAACTTATATAGAAATATATTAAAGAGGGCATACCTCTTCATAAGTGTCTTTTGGGACTTTAACAACACATAAAATATTAACATTATGCTCTAATGAGGCACATATGAACTTGTGTAACATCATCTAGGTACTCCCAACTCAATTATGTATCAGGATCATGCACATCATTCCTCACCACAATCTCCATAATAATCATCTTTTTTAAACATTCAGAGGCCTCCTCTAATATTGGATCTTCATCTTTAGTTGCTTCCAATGCTCCTTGCACTATTATTTGACATTATTTTATCCATTCATTCTAACTAAAGTTTCAATTCTCCTTTGTCACTAAACAATTTAGACACACCTTCTTTTGAAGCATCAATAAACTCGTTGGCATCTACTTGAAGTTTCTTGTAATAGTCTTTATGCTTCCTTATCAGGTCTTCAACAACTGTAATGGTCTGAGTATCAGAGGTGTCTCTATTTTTAGACTGGCTACTTTCACCTTCTTGCTTTTTTTTTTTTGTTTTTGCAGAACTTTCCATCTTATTTCTCTACAAGATGGAAGAATTGAATTACAATCTATCAATTTATAGGGATATTTTGTGTGCTTACTTGTATTTTTTTGGGTGCACTGAATTCCTTGACTTCTACTCAATCTCCCATCATTCTTCATTGCAACTTTTGAAAATTATTTTGGTTCAATCTCTTTTCAATCAGAAATGTTCATATAAGGTTGTTTGTGCAGCCATTAATGTATGCCACTAGAAATGAATGCAATAGGTTTTTCAAAATTTGAAATGTCAGAGCAATACAATAATATTGCATCCATGGAACCCCTCTAGTCTCAGGCCAATCTGTGCGCTTATTTGGTGCCATCTTTTGTTTATACATTCATAACTAATCACCAAGATTAACTAAATGTCCTTTTGATATGAAGTGTCCCTTTGGTTCTCTTATTTAGTCAGAAAGACAACTCAATATTCTCACCGATATGGTACAACTGCATTTTCTCTTTCTTTTCAATTCCTAATGTTTCAGGGAGAACATTATGAAGTCTACCAAATATTAGGGTGGTCTAGACCATTATAAATCCTTTTAAGCATCACTTGGTGTCTTTCCAACAAACAGTGTTCATTCCATATTATCATCGGGCTGACATGTATCATTGCAAAGAGAATAAGATGCCTTTCCGATATACTTCGTCCCCTCAATATGTTTCCTCTACCGCTTTTTTTGTTGGGATAAGTCGGTGGGACTTTCCTTGAATTTTTTTCTAGTTTCCTTCATCAGAGTAACCCACATAGTCAGAGAGATCTGAGGAACCCACTCCAATCAAACATGTCTCTCCAATACAATTGTTCTCCTATTTTATCGATGAAAGTATGTATGTTTCTCCCCAATAAGGTCTCCATTTGTGTGATGCACAAGCTTGGTGTGATTTGAAAATTTCCCTTTGACTAGCTTTCTTTTGCCGATAAGTTTTTCATCAGTGAAATGTTATGCATTGTCTTCCTGATTATGCAGGCCTATTATCTTTGGGATATTTGATTGCTGTAACTTTATTCACCTCTTCTAGATATGCAAAAAATATTCAAATAAAGGGCTATGACTTGTTGATCAAAAAGACATGCACATGATCTTCCCAATAAGGATCAATTGCTCTTAAATTTTTTACTCAACTATGATCAGGGAAACACTTATATGTCAAAGGCCATATTCATGGGATCATTAGTTAACATGGGTCATGAATTTCTGCAAATTATGAAATCAAATGTAACAAATAGTGAATAGGATTTTTAGTCTTAATAGTGGCTCTAATTAGGGATGTATACCCCTTGTAGGTATAACAAGAATCCAAGTCTTTGGGGAAGTAGACCAAATTTCTTATTTATCTTATATGGAAGTTGAAGTGAATTTAGGAATGGGTGAGAAATGGAAGTAGAGTGGAATCCTCTACTACTGTGCATGGAAAACTTATTTTGAGAGGTTTCTCAAGAATTGTCCATGTGCGCTGGAAATTCTTAATCCTCTTTATGGTCTTCAAGAAAAGAAGTTCTTTAAGAATTGTCCATCTATTGGCAATTCTTGTTCTTCTCCTATCATGTTCTGGAGGTAATATGAATCTTCAAAACCTTTTCCAACAATGAAAAATGGTCCTAACTATAGAGCTTCAAATTTCCCATGCTTCCCTTTGTCTTGACTCTTGACTTTCCATAGGAGAACCATTTCATTTGCTTCAAATTTTCTATTTTTAGCCCTTTTGTCATATATGTATTTCATTTGTAATTGCTTCTTCTTATTGTGTTGCTGAGCTTGGTTCCTAACCTCATCAAGTTCCATTAACTCTTCCATCATCTCCTCCATAGGTTCAAGAACATCTAAATATTAGGTATGTTAGCCACATGGGCCATCATAGCACTTACATATCGTCACTTTTTGGCCCATCATGATCTTGCACATGCCTATTCTTGCAAGATGAACTTACATACTAGTAATAAATTATGCAAAGGGAGCCTATATTGAGTCCCATACGCAAGTTCAAAAGGTGATTTTCTGATGGCCTTCTTTATAGTGATTTTATCTGCCCATAAGGCTAGTCTCAACTTGGAATCCCAAGACTTTTTGTTATTATCCAACATTCTTTTTATGATATTTAGGATGCTCTTGTTGCTGGATTCAACCTGCCAGTTTTCCTATGGATGATATGGTGAAGAATATGAGATTACTATACCATGGGATTGGAAAAATCTCTTGAATCCATCTGACTAAAGAACATCCCATTATCAATTATAATTCTTGTTTGCACTCCCAATCTGGTGATGATAATTTGTAATAAAAAGTTTGTTACAACCTTACTAGTTGCTTGTTTGGTAGGTATAGCTTCTACCCATTTTGTGAAGTAGTTTGTTGCTATCTATTTGTGTCCTCCACTATATTTTTCTACAATCTCTCCTATGAAATCAATCCCCCATTTGTGAAATGGAGCCTTTGTTTTTGACTGAAAGGCTTTACATCTAGTTTCAATGGGATCACATGTTGGAACAAATCTTGTCTATATGCCTTAAGATCATCATAAAACCATGCAAAGATGTGCTTATATTTCCTTAATAATGCAATCAACATCTTTTTGATTGTTGAGCTTATCTTTTTCCCAATATACACCTTTTTTGGTGTCAATTCAATGCCCAAGTTGATTTCTTCAATGTCTTCCCTTTTTACTTCTATTTGTTTCATATGGGCTAAATCATTTCCATCAAACACCCTCTCAAGTGCCACAAGTGCTTTAGGAATTTTGTTACTTTTTAGCTGAACAACTTCCTTACCAAATACAGTTTTCTTGGCATCTACTTCTTCAACAAAAGCATTAAAATCAATTTCTTGGGCTTCATATTGATCAATGCATTGTAATAATTTAATCAAATTAGTGTCATCATTAATAACTTGCCAACTATAGATGTTATTTGGGATTGTACATCTTATTTTGAGCTCAACTTGTGAAATTCCTACTAGAGTGACATCATCTCTCTTCAAAGCTACATTCACTAAGAAGTCTACCATTAAATTCTTGGACCTATCTATCCATTCAATAGAGAAAGCATTGAACAATTCAATGGTGTCCCATACAAAATTTATGTACTGATTTAGCCTTTTGTTTTTTGTAGAATACTTTGATCTCACTTGTGAAATAACCAACTCAGAATCTCCAAAAATAGTCAGTAGTTTAATTTTTTGTTTGGCAGCCATGTTCAATCCAATCAGCAGTGCCTCATACTCTTCTATGTTATTCATGCATTCAAATGTTAACAAGAATGCATAATTGAATGTTGTGCCCTCAGGTGAAATGAAAAGCACTACTACTCCATTACCCTCTTTACTACATGCTCCATCAAAATAAATTCTCCATACACCATGCTCATTCTTGGAGACATCCCTATCAATTGGATCAGTGTTCAATAATTCAGGTTGTGAATGTTCTATTCTAAAGCTTCCTAAGTCCACATCACAGAAGAAATTCATCTGATTTTGATCAACATATTCCAAAATTTGGTTCACTCTTGGTTCTTTATACAATTTAGCCTCTTCATCATTTATTGGTATTGTGACATAGGATAAGGGTAAAAGCACAAAGTTGTGACACACTTTCAGCCAACTTATCAGCACAACTAAATTTAAGTATTTCTAACTAAAAATCAATTTTGGTCAAAAATATGATCTAGTAAGATTCATTCTAGCTAAGTTAGATGCTTCCACAACTTTTTCAACTAAAATTGTTGGCTAAAAATATATGGAGCACCACTTCAAGTCCAATTTACCAAAAAAATAAAATTATTTGAAAAACTTGAAGTTTCAATAACTCCTGCTAATGTAAATAACATTTTTAAAAAAATATAAAAAATACCCTTTTGTAGATCCATAAGTGTAGGTTTCAAAAATATATTTATTTTAATAGTTTAATTATTTTTTATTTTTACTAAAAGTAGGTTATCAACACAAAATATTAGGTTGATTACTATGCCAAGAAAAATACTAAAACTTATTTAAAAATGAAAAATGATACACTAGATAAAAGAATCTATTTTAAGATGGTATAATTTTTTTCATTTTAGATAAATATTTAATATGAAAGTTGACGTCCGATGAAAATAACTATTTTTTGATTCAAACACATTTTAATATTTATTTAAAAATATATATTTATCAAAATTGGAAAAAAATATATCCATGCACTAAAATTTCAAGTTATAAATAGACACAAAAAAATTGAAAGAAAAAAAAAATTACTATAAAAAGTTTGACATCCCATGCAACTTCATTTTTCAACATTTTATCAACATCTAAATTATAGTTTTAATTTATTAAAACCTAGTTTCAAGTAATTTTTTAATTTTTTTAAAAAATACAAACATAAAATATACTAAAAAATACATATTTTACTAGTTTACATCATTTCAAAATTAAAAACATCTATGCCACTTTTTAGTGATTCAAGTTTAAAAATTGGATCAGCGTTGGCCGTTTCCTTTATAAAGTGTGACACAACTTTGTGCTTTTACCCATAAGTATAATTGCACATTTCCTCCCACTGTAGCAGTCCATTGTCTTGATAGGAGCATCCCAAAATGAGGGGGTGTGTCTATTACAGTTATGTCAATTATGTATACTGCTTGTGGATAAGCAACTAACTTAACTTCTACATCCTCCATGATTCCTACCATTGGGACATGCCTACTATCCATAGCATAACATTTATCACTAGTAGTGTCCACCCACAATGCCAAGTTGTTTCATGACCCCTACTAGCATGATGTTAATAGCAGCTCCTAAATCTATCATGCAATTTCTTACCAATTTGTTGTTATGATCAATGTGGTAAAAAATGGATCGACCTGCAGAGGATTCATCAATGTATCACCATGAAAAACCTCAGGGACATTTATATCTCCCTACCTGCCATTACTATTTTTTGTGGTTTCTTTGTTTTCAAAGTTTTTGTTTTTATTGGTTCCATTGTATATTAGTTGAATAACATTGTCTTTATATTCTTTTATCTTCATCATTTCCAATAATGGTACAAGCATATTCACCTGAGACAATGCTTGTGTTAAATCAAATGAAGAGGTGTTATCTATTTTGGTTATCTTCCTTTGTTCCAGTGGATCTCCTTTGTTTTCTTCTTTCTCCTTTTTATTTGTTTCATTATATTTCTGCTTATTTTTGTATAATTGCTTGTATTCTTCTTTGGGAACACACCTTTACTCATTATTATTAAGTTCCTTATTCTCTACCTTCTTTGGTTTTTCCTACCTTGTTTCTTTATCTTTCACAAACAATCCTCTTGGAATTCCTTCATCTGCATTTATCAGCTTGTTTCTTAGCTTATAGTTTCTTTTTGCTTGCTCTACTACAACAATGGTTAATTCTTTGATCTCTTCCTTAGTTGGCCTCTTCAATTTATACTTACTTGACTTAGGTGGTGTATAAGGAGGATATGGTTCATCATTGCATTCATTATCCTAATCAAAGAAGACCTGTTGTTCTACCATGTGAATATTGTACCTCTGGTTGTTTACATCATACTCATAGCCTTCATCTCCTGAAGATGAATATTCTTGTTCAACTGGATGAAGGGTATGCGAAGTTAGATATATTGTATGATCTTCTTCTTCATTTTCATATGATATTTCTTCTTCTTATATTGATTGTGCTACAACACAATGATCTGGGGAATGAGGCAACTTTCAAACTTGACACCAAGGATTGTTATTGACCATGTAGGCTCCTTTTTTCTTTAAGGGATCAAGGGTTTCTTCATACTGAGGCCTATCAGTTATGGGTTTTCCATCTTTCCAATTTGTTTTGTATGGCATATCATGTAATCTTGGTATTTCATTTCTATATTGGTTCTCTTGCTTATTTTGGGGATTGTTAGAGTTTTGGGGAACTCTAAGGTTGTCCCTTTTTCCAGCCATCCCTGCAGCCTTTCTATTATTCTCAATGGTTAATGCTATTTTTTGTCCATCAAATAAACTTCTAGGGAATCTATTCCTAAGTTCATACCCCATTTTTGGATCAAAGGCCTTAGATAAATACTTAAGGTTGTTGAATCAGTCAGTTTGGATCCATGTGGTATTTTATTGTATAGTTTGGAGAACCTTTGATTGAAACCATAAATTGACTCATTTTGGTATTTTTGAATACTTATCAATTCATGAAGGGTGAATTTAGGGGTACACTGATTCCCATATTGTTCTAGAAATTGATTTTGAAAGTCTTCTATAGAATCAATTAAAGCATCAAGTAGACCATTGAACCAATCCCTTGCTTCTTCAATTAGGGACATCATGAATAATCTCATATTTACATCCTCATATTCCATACCAATATCTTGTATAAAGGCATTGAAATTTCTGATATGTTCTTTAGCTGATATCACATTATTCCCAGTGAATTTGGGAACCGTATTTCTCCAATTACTGTCAATTAAGTATGGATATAATTGGTGTCCTGTTAAATCAAATTGCTTACATGTGATCATAGGGTTCTATGGATGTAGATTCAAAGGTGGTGGATTAGGATAGTATTGGTATCCATATTGAGGCTAATGAAAATCATTTTGATGGATGTGTTATTGAGGGCATACATTTTGATTTGGAACATATTGCTAATGTTGTGGGGCATACTATTGGCCTAGTGGTGGATAGTGTTGGGGAATATTGCTAGCATTTGGGGGTTGGGACCTTTGTGGTGGCACATTATGTTGAGTGCATTGTCTTGGGTTACCACCAATATTATGAGGTACTTTTGAAGTAGTCGGAGCACTAGTATTCTGAGATATCCTAATTGAATTGAATTTACCACCTTATTTATGTAGAGGGATATATTTTGGTGGCTTTGGTGCATGGATGTTTAATTGTGCTATTTTTTTATCAAGTTTCTGGCTTTCTTGTATCATTTTTTGTCTCATTCTAAGTTGATGTCGTTTCCATTCTACATGTAGTTTAATATCTTGGTTAGTCATACTATCAAAGCCAATGGTAGTATCATCAACAAACCCTTCTTGGTTTTCTTCTCCTTGCAGTGATGAAAATCCCCTGTCATATTCCTCTTGTCTCTATTTTCTTTCTTCTTCCACCTATTCCTCAAGCTCATTTTCCTTTTGAGATTCTGATATGTAATTGAGGATATTATCATTTATATTGATTCTTTTACGTATTTTTGAGGGATTTCCACCATTAGGATGGGGTGGAGAGTTAAATGTTGTGAAGGTATGCTCTAATGTGTTCACACTATCTTCTGGTTGTTTGGATACCATTTCACCCTTATTAGTGTTATTTTTTCCACGAGGAGATCCATGCTTATCTTCCCACCTAACATTTCTCTTATTAGGTCGCTCCTATTGCAAAGATCTTCTTACATTCATGTTGGAAAATATAAAATATCTTTGGTGTCTAGATAGTCTATCCTTTCTAATCTGATACTTACTTTATTAGTCATAAAAATCCTTTAGAGTCACCACCTGCTTTTCATAAGTAGGAAAATTATTGTGTTCTTCCCAGTAGATTCTTCACCCTTTTATGATGTTTTGGAATGACTTTATGATGGAAGGGTAAGGTTCATAATTGGCTTAATCCCTAGCAGCTCGTCGCCAATCTATTGGTTCTCGAAAATGTAGGTTACAAATCCTAGGAGGATGCCAGGCTCTATGGTCAAACTTGCAACATTTTTGAACTAACGAATGGAATTAACATATATGGTTGATGAATCCTTGCACTTCAGGCTCTACTAAACCTATGTGGGTGGACCTTGATAGCTAAAGAAGATCTAAAGGTTGTGTGACTTAATTGGATTTAAGGATCTATCCAAAGTGGCATAAATTATGGAATAGATGAAGCCTTGTTAACTACTCCTATGTGAAGTGGACTAGTGTCTTATTGGGTAAGTGAAGTCAATGAAGTTTTATGACTTAAGTGACTAGTATTGGTTACATTTCTAATTGTTTGGCACTTATATTTGTTTATACCTTATACAAACGTGCAAGAATGTGACTAATAGACTCTACTTATTTTATTGAATCGTTCCTATTAGGTTATCGTGACTTATTTAAAAGGATTTTAATCCTTCTTTGAAGGAACAAATTAAAAAGAATTACACAATGACAAAAAATGTGTATTGAAAAATGAAGTATATCCTCAATTTGAATAACAAGATAATATCAAGTTGAAGACAGTATGATAGTCTTATCAATTAAGGGACTCTTCTTACTGATCCAAACATTACTTCCAAGTTACTACAATCAATTAAAAGGATTTTAATTCTTTGATAGAAACCAATTAACTTGATTACACAATAACAAAAAATGTGTCTGATGAAATTGAATATCAACCTGGATACACAAGTTCAAATAACAAAGAAATAACAGTGTCGAGACAACTAGATAATTGTTCAAATCAACAGACAATAGATACCAATATGAAGTCATACAGAATTAAAGATCTTCTATTGATTTCTACCAAAATTTATGCATGCATCATGGTCCTTTACAGTATGATCTACATGATATATATTATGAAAAGTCTCTTCTTTTGTATATTTCTCTCTTCTCTCTTTTTTTGCTCCTATTTTTCAATCATCACATGTTCAACTTATATAGCAATATCTTGAAGAGGGTATACTTCTTCATAAGTGTCTTTTGGGACTTTAACAACACATAAAATATTAACATTAAGCTCTAATGAGCCACAAATGAACTTGTGTAACATCATCTAGGTACTCTTGACTCAAGTATGTATCAACATTATGCACAACATTCCTCATCACAATCTCCATAATAATCATCTTTTCTAAAAGCTCACAAGCCTCTTCTAATGCTGAATCTTCATCCTTAGCTACTTCCAAGGCTCCTTGTAGTATTAGTCAACATTCTTTTATCCATTCATTTTGACTTTTTAGTTCTCCATTATCACTGAACAACGTAGGCACACCTTCTTTCGAAGCATCAATAAACTCATTGGCATCTACTTGAAGTTCCTCATAATAGTCTTCATGATTCCTTATCAGGTCTTCAATAACTATAATGGCCCTAATATCAGAAGTATTTCTATTTTTAGACTGGCTACTTTTGCCTTGTTGCTTCTTATTTTTTTTTTTTTGTTGAACTTTCCATCTTATTTCTCTACAAGATGGCAGAATTGAATTACAATCTATCAATTTGTAGGGATATTTTGTATGCTTACATGTATGTTTTTGAGCACACTAAATTCCTTGACTTTCACTCAATATCTCATCCTTATTCAGTGCAACTTATGAATATTCTTTTGGTTCAATCTCTTTTCAATCATAAATGTTCATATAAGGTTCATTCGTGTGGCCATTAATTTCTGCCACCAAAAATGAATGCAACAGGTTTTTTGAATTTTGAAATGTCAGAGCGATACAACAATATTGCATCGGTGGAACCCCTCTAGTCTCAGACCGATCTATGTGCTTTATTTGGCGCCATCCTTTGTTTGTATGTTCATAACTGATCACCAAGACTAACTAAATGTCCTTTTTATATGAAGTGTCCCTTTGGTTCTCTTATTCAGTCAAGAAGACAACTCAATATTCTCACTGATATTGTACAACCACCTTTTCTGTTGCTTTTCAATTCCTAATGTTTTGGGGAGAACATTATGAAGTCTACCTGATATCAAGGTGGTCTAGAACACTAGAAATCCTTTTAAGCATCACCCAGTGTCTTTCAAATAAATAGTGGTCATTCCATATTATCATCTAGCTGACAGGTATCATCGCTAAGAGAATAAGATGCCTTTCTGATATACTTGGTCTCCCTAATATTTTTCCTCTACCACTTTGTTTGTTGGGATAAGTAGGTGGGAATTTCTCCAAAAACTTTTCTAGTTTACTTCATCTGAGTAACCCACATAGTCAGAGAGATCCGAGGAACCCACTCTGATCATACATGTCTCTCTGATACAATAGTTCTCTTGTTTTATCAGTGAAAGTATGTATGTTTCTCCCCAATAAGGTCTCCATCGGTGTGACACATGAGCTTAGTGTGGTTTGAAAATTTCCCTCTGACTAGCTTGCTTTTGTCGATAAGTTTTTCATCAGTGAAATGTTATGCATTGTCTTCCCAATTACGCACGCCTGTTATCTTTGGGATCTTTGATCGCTGTAACTTTATTCACCTCTTCCCGATATGCAGAAAATATTCAAATAAAAGGCTATGAATTGTTGATCGTAAAGACATGCACATGATCTTCCCGATAAGGATCAATTTCTCTTAATGGTTTTGCTCAACTATGATCAGGGAAATGCTTATATGCCAAAGGCCATGTTCATGGGATCATTAGTTAACATGGGTCATAATTTTCTACAATTTATGAAATCAAATGTAACGAATAGTGAATAGTATTTTTAGTCCTAACTGAATGTACACACCTAATACACTCAAACAACCTTTCACACACTATTACTCAAGAAACCAACTTTTGAAGCACCAAATCATGAAGAAATTTAAATGTAGGTAGATATGATCATTATCAACAGAATTCCAAAATTGCAAGACTAGAAACCAAAGTGTAGAGAAATGTGGAGAAAAACTATTTCTCCTATACACGATTGCAACATATAGTTCACATATTGGTGAACACAAATCTCTTTGCACAATGATCCAAACCAATAAATTTTGAATATTGATCCTCTAAACACCTTTGACCAACATACTCGAACCACACAAGAAAATCCTCAATATAGAAGAAATGCGGAGAAAAACTAGAACACCATGATGTAACACATGATTTCATCTTTTATTTAAATTTTCTCAAAAGTACTTGGAAACCAAGAACCAGAGACATATACTCATCATCTTTAATGCTTCCATATCATCACTAAACCAATAACATCCACCAACAAAATCTTATCAAAGCAACACTAGAGGTTGACACCAGTAGCACTTACTAATGACAACATAATGCAACTAATCAAGGCATCAACACAACCAGTCATCAATGACAACACAAACATAAGTCTATAACAATCTCTCCCAAACTTGTTAACGCCAAACTTGTTGAAATCAATGACAATTCCAACTACTCATACTTGAAACAATCTCCCCCTTATCATTGATGTAAACACATGATGTGAAAAACCATCAACAAAAATAAATAACTTTAATTACCAACATAATTCTCCATAACAACTCTTTCTCTTTCTTTTTCTCTCAGCTACACTATTCTCTCCCCCTTTCTCAACTGATATTTTTCACTTTTCTTTCTCTCCCTTTTATAACTAAAAATTTTTCACATTACTTTTCTCTCCCCCTTTGATATTAATGGCAAAAGGAAACACATATTCATTTCTTGTCTCTTTGACATTGAACATTACTGATCTAGATACTCCCCCTTAGGAGTGCACACCAAAATTTACCAGCTAGCAACCACTACACATATTGTTTGACATATCTAACAAAGCACAACACCAACCTGCATCAACACTTACTCCCCCTAACTACAACTACCAACAAAGTTGCTACTTACTCCCCCTGAGAGGTAGCCTCTAACATTAGTTTAGAACAAAGAATGAATCTTGAAATCCATTGGACTGATGCATATCCTTATGCATTTAGTTCAAGGAAGGAAGGGTAATAACCCCTAAATTCTCCAAGAGATACCCAAAATTATCCTTAGGAAGAGCCTTAGTGAATATATCAGCAACTTGACTCTTTGTAGCACATACTCAAGCTTTACCTCATTCTCTACAACCTTTTCTCTCAAAAAGTGATACTAGATTGAGATATGTTTTTTCCTTGAGTGCATCATTGGATTCTTTGAAATGTTAATAGCACTTGTATTGTCACAAAATATTTAGATTGGTTCACCATGTACAACTCTAATATCTATCAAGGTTTACCTCATCCACAATATCTATGTGTAGCAAGATGCTTATTTAATGTATTCTTCCTCTATAGTAGATAAAGATACTAAATCTTGCTTCTTGCTCAACCAAGACACTAATCTGCATCCAAGAAAGAATGCACCACCACTCGTACTTTTCCTATCATCAACACATCCTTCCCAATCTTCATCTGTATAAGAATTTAGAGAAAAATTAGTATCCTTTGGATACCACAAACCATGTTCTAGAGTGCCCTTCAAGTATCTAAATATCCTTTTTACTATTGCAACATGTGACTCTCTAGGATCTTGAAATCTAGCCACAAGAAAAACTATATGCATGATATCTAGTCTAGTAGCAGTTAGATATAGTAGTCCTCTAATCATTGATTTGTACTTTCTCTAATTTTCTTTAGGAGATTCATCATTCTTACTTAGCTTGCAACCAATAACCATAGGGGTACATACTAATTTAGAATCTTCCATTTGAAAATTTTCAACATTTCTTTAACACACTTTGAACACACTTTGAATGTGAAATAAATATACCTAAATTCTTTGTTTGATTGATTTACAGCCGAGGAAGAAATTCATCTCCCCAAACATAGACATCTCAAACTCTTTCTACATCTCTTCTATAAATTTCTTACATATAGCTTCATTTCCGCCAAAGATTATATCATCAAAATACACAACCATAATCAAAATTTGATCTTTTTCAACTTTGAAATAAAGATTACTATCTACAATACCTTTATTGAATCCTTGTGTCAAGTGCTTATCCAACCTTGCATACAAAGCTCTAGGAGCTTGCTTCAATCCATATAATTCCTTCTTCAATTTTTAGACCATATCAGGTCTTTCTAATAACTAAAATCCTTTCAGTTTCTCAATGTATACCTCTTCTTCCAACTCGCCATTCAAGAAAGTAGACTTCACATCAATCTAATAAACCTTGAAATATTTATGTGTTACTGTAGACACGCAAAATGTACAAGTTGACAATGCGCATCTAACTCTGATCTACCAACATCATTTCATCCTAAATCATTCCCTGACCTAACCATTTAATTGAATATCTTTATTTGATTAAATTCATTTGTTTTCTTCTCTTAATTAAACAAATCATGTGTTTAATTAAGTCTCTTAAATCATTCTCTATCCCTATTTTAATTAAATAATTAAATTTATTTGATTAAATCTCTAAAGTTCATTCATTAAATTAAATAAATTAAACCTTATTTGATTTAATCTAACACCATCCCTTTTAATTAAATAAATCAAAATCTTTATTTAATTAGCCTATTATCATATTCCTCTCTTTTTTATTTAAATTAATCCAAAATTTAAATCAAATTATCAAATCAGCTAAATATCCTTAAATTAATCAAATCGATTATTTAATCTTAATCCATCAAATCCTCTAGATTTTGCAACTTGCACATGAAAATAGACTTATTTGATTTATTAAATTTCTATTTTCCTTCAACAAGGCATCTTTTAAGGAATATTCTTCTAATTTGAATTCAAAATCCAAGTGGGCAAGTCCTTCCAACAAGGCATTTACTTCTTCTTACATGTCCTTGCCTTGAGCCAAGTGGCATTCAATGCAATTTTATTTCCCCCTCTTACATGTCTTTTCTCAAAAATTCAAATTCAAAAATGCATTTATTGGCACATTTGTCAAAACTTGCTCATTCCTCATCCAATCACATTTGGACAAGTGGCATTTTGCCATTGGCCAAATCTTTGTCCCACATTGCTCTATTTTGGCTTTGTTTCCATTTCAACATTCTATAAATAGAATGCTTCACCATGCATTTTATCATCCACAATTATGCAAAGTTATTATGCACAAATATCTCTCAAATTCCATCCATCTTCTTAACTAGTTTATTGCAGATTTTGGAGCTCATTGAGGGACTTATCAAGTGGATCAATCATCTTCAATCAACATTTTCATTCAAGGAGTTGGGAAAGGGAAAATCTCCACACACCTATTTGCACCAACTCCCTCAAGAGATCAAGAGTTTGCTTGCATTAGATAAGATTTAATTGTTTTATTTGTGTTCTTCATTTTCATTTCTTATCTTTTGCAAATTTCAAATGGATTTCTTGAGGAATCATTTGTTTCTAACCTTGTGTTTGATCTAATGGTTTGCATGTTTATTGTGTTTGTGCAAGGTCTAGATTCAAATGGTTCACATATTGGCGCTAGAAGGAGGGCTGATCAACAGATTCTAACACTTTTTTAAAAAAAAATTTGCCGTTTTTTACAGTTTTGTTCATAAATCCTCGTTTTAGCGCTTCTGGTCACTGTTATAGCGCGTCTGGTCACTATTATAGCGCTCTTGAACAGTCCTTAAGCACGTCTGGTCACTGTTATAGCACTCTTGAACAGTCTTTTAGCGCATCTGGTCACTGTTATAGCGCGTCTGGTCACTGTTATAGCGCTTCTGGTCATTGTTTTAGCGCCCATGAGTCAGTTTTAAAATGACCATATCTTGGTCATATGAAGGTCTTTTTTGATGCTTTTTTTTTTGAAATAGGGTAGAATTTCGTAAGCTATCCAATGGTGTAAGTTTTTATTAACTATAAGTTAGTTCAAATTTTCAAATTTTCATTTAAAGTAAAAACACATGATAACTTGGCTAAGTTTTAGGGTGTTTTGGTAAATGGTTTGTCTAACCCCTATATCCTTTTGTTTCTTTTGATCTCATCTAACATTTTGATCACTTTTGTAGGTTGGAAATCGAAATCAAAATAAAGAGGAGCATGAGGATGATATTTTGTCTAATCAAAGTGTTTTTTAACACTTAAGTGTTTGTTTAACACTTCTTCAAAGAATTTGTCATCCTTCTCCTTCTTAGGACACTAGTTTTCAATTGGGCTTAAAAAGAACCTTTTTCATTTCTTGCAAAGGCTAAAATGAACTTTAGGATCACAACTTACTAGATTTGGTTTGTTGGATTAAAATTGAACAAGGCAATTTCTCACACTTCATTTGGTGCTTTAAAACGAAATCATCATTGCTTTGAGGGTTTAAAAAGAACAAGTGTAGTTTTGTTTGTTTGTGAAGGCTTACTTAGACTAAATCCATTGGAAAAGGACGTATGCACTTCTTGCTTTTGCAGTATCTTATAAATTGGGTGCTAGTCTTTTCCATGACTTTTGGGTTGAGATAAAATAATCACTTCCACACTTCATTTGGGCCAAAACAACAAACTATTGTGCAGTGTGAGTGGGGACTTTGTCACAGCATATTCTCTCTCCTTTGCCTACTGATCGAGTTACTTCTAATATTGTCTTCATTCTTTGTTGTCTTTAGAGGCTCACCTTGTGGGGAAAAGTAATCACCCAAGGAATGGCTCAACCAGTAACACTATAGTGCCAAGAGTATTTCAAAATGTGGATATAAATGTGGATATTGGAAGAAACGCTAATATCACGTGCTGGACTCGGCTAAAGATGGATCCTGCAGAGGGGACTTCTGCTAAGTCATTGGTCAATCTCCACTAACGGAAAGTCCTTACTAAAAACCATGTGCTAGAATTTTCCAAAATCATTTAATCTATTTGTTGGTGCAAGAACGGTCGTTCTGAAACCACCCCACACTCCACGGTCTTCTGCAGAGATGAGCATGGAGTTTCATATGGTGTTGATGTCACGTCTCCATTGATGTTAATGAGCCGTGGAGGGGAGCCAGTGGGGTCAAGCATCTAACCATCCGCTAGAGATAAGCGTAGCTAGACTTGTCCAAGTGGGAATCCAACAAATATTGTCTTACACATCCATAGGATTGTACATGCTTTTGGGTTACAAAAACACATGCTTGTTCATAAACATTGGAAAACAAACACTTAAACATGATCATGCAAATTTCAAACCCCTTTTGATAGAGTAAATACCTTTTGACAAATTTAAGTGTTGTTGCTTTCCCTTGGGATTATGTCCTTAGAGGTTTCTTAGCACTTGAATTTATATCGTCATTTGCTCTAACTAGGGTTAACCTAGGAAATCCCTTTGCCTCAATTTCTTGGAACTCCCACACAACACTTTGTGGGAAGAAAAGGAATTTTGACATAGGACATCTTTAGTTTGAAACATAATCAAGAAAGTGTATTTGGTAAAAAGAAGTCATTAAAAGCAAAGATAAGCAATTGAGCCCCACACATGTCTTTTCAATGATTTCTCGCAAGGTCAAGATACAAAAACCCAAGAAAAAGAAACTTAGCCCAAAACAACATCAACAAAGACTCAAAAGGTTATATGATTTTAGAGAAAAGTTGTTGGCTAATTTCTATAGACATGCTTCAAGAGACAACCCCACTTTATATTCATTTTACTACACACGAAATCCAAGATTGTTTCAAGGGATTGGATACCTTGCTTAGGGCATAACATGTTCTTCAATACCTTGGTCTTGTTAAACAAAAGTCTAAACTAGGGTCATTCTAAGATCAAAACAAACATTCATCCATCAAAAACATCATCAACCATAAACATCTCACCAACATTTTGAGAAAATCTTGACACAACTATGCTAGGCTCCTTTGGTAGACATCAAAACTTTTCAAACATGAGACTTTGAATTCTTCAAACATCAACATCAAACTTGTTCAACTCAAGTGTGTGTGAATGAATCCTTTTGCACACGCTTAGTTGAATTATCACTTTGTTCAAATTAATGGTGGATAGATGCATCCTTCTCCCATCACTAATTTGGATTATCTTTTGGTTAGCTTGTGAGTAGACACATCCTATTCTCACTCCTAAATCAAATTATCCTTTATGAGCATTAGTTATCTTTTTTAGATCATCATCCAAACATCTTGGGGATATCTCTTGCTCAAACATCAACATTCAAAAGAAAGAATTCAAAGTTTAAACATCAAACATACATCAATCAAAGTAAACCCAAAGTACCTAGCATCACATCAAGATTTTCAATACAAATTCAAAACATCCATTCTCATCCATATATCATACACCTTTCATCTTCACATCTTTGATCTTTTACACATCCTAATTTTCTCTTTTATGGTTCAAACAAGATCACAACACAAGAGGAACATGGAGTTAAATCAAGAAACATCAACCACAAGTGATCTAAGCCAAAACATTCCAGAAATCCAAAACACACCACTTCCAGACCTCACTATCACTACACACGATCCACAAAAAGAGGTCTTGGTGGAAGACATCACACCAACAGAATAAGTGAGGAAGAAGTTCTTGAGATGCTCAAACAACCAAAACTACAAAAGTTTCTTCGCGCAATGGCTAAAATAAATCCATCAATTCTCAACACTATTGAGGATGAGCTTCTTGTACCAAATGACCAAAACACCCTTCCACAATCAACCACTTCCATTACCACCATAGAACCTACTATCAATGAGGATGATACCCTCTTCAACACGCATCAAAATCCACTTTACAACCCACTTGGATTTATCGATACATCTGAGGTTCCTTACCATACCACCTCATCATTTTCTCTTGACACGCAAGTGTCTAGACCTTTGGTACAAGCAAGCTCGTCCGAAATAGAGAGACCTTACGGATTTGTCTCTTCATTTGCACAAGAAAATTTTCCACCATTCAAACCATTCACACCCCCCACCACGTCAACACCATATTTTGGTTTAGGGATCTCCCCTTTACCTAAATTTCCACCTTTCCCTAACATAAATCGCCCCATCCAAATCAATTCATCCAACCAAGGGGGTACATCACATCTTTCAAACACACCATCCACATCAAACCAACGCATGATAGCTAATCAAAATATGGTCTCTCAAAGACCCACTATTTCACTCATCTCTACCATTCCTACCACTTCACCTAGTCCCACCATTCCTATCACTTCACCCATCCCAAATGCACCTATCACCACATTCACTCCAACCACTACATCCACTATACCTCAAACTTCCACTACCCCCATCACACCCCTTACATCGCAACCTCCCACCACCACCATCGCTCTAAGCGCATCTCAAAATCCCACCACTCCATCCAACACAATTTCGATCCCACCACCACCACCATTGCAACCAAGCCAAGTAAGCCATTACAACACTGCATTCAAAGCATACCAACAATTGCTCCAACAATATCAAACAATTTAGCAAGTGCCTATAGCCACACACACTTCTCAAGCTTCACAGCACAATCAAGCTCAAATATCGCTGCAACAACAACAAGCACAACAAGCAGCACAAGCCCAAGCTGCTCAAGTTGCACAAGCCACACAAGGTACTCAAGCTGCAAAAGATGCCCAAGATGCCCAAGCATGAGTGCAAGCACAAGCACAGTACTTTGCACAACAACTCGCATATCAGCAAGCGTTAGAACAATACCAAGAGCAACAAGAAGCAAAAGAACTAGCAGCCCAAAAACGAGCATTGTGGGAACAACAACAAGCACAACAACAAGCATTGTTGGAACAACAACAAGCACAACAACAACAAAATGAACAGCAAGCATTGTTCATACAAAAGCAAGTAGAAGCCTACTTCGCCTGCCAAAACATATCGATACCATCACACAATGCACCAAACAACCCATCCATCCAACCAACAATTCAAACACCCCAAAATACCTTCATGCATGATCCATTGACCTATGATCATATTGAAAATGTCTCCACATCACCTAATGAGTTAGAGGACATATCTCAAAAATTTATTCCAAAGCATGATCAAAATCTTTCACCAAGGTCTAGCAATGGTCCTTTCCAAGACATATTGACACCTTCAACCTTATGGTTACAGATACAGAAGGAACCCTAAACTCGACATTTGGGGATATTGAACCACTTACCATGTCTAATGAAAACATCCAAAAACCCTTTGTAAGCAATCCATCCTTTGAAGCTACCCCATGTCAAGAACCTAGTCCAAAGCATGTCGAGAGCAACCCTGAAATAAATCAAGATCAAGAATTATATCTACAAGATACAATGATCTAATGGACGCTTCTCCCGGCTCATGCAAGACATCATATCCATATAAAACGTGAGTCCCTCCATCTACCCATGATGCTTTCTATAGATGGACACGTGATGATCTTCATCTAGAAACAAGATTAAAGCTACAATAAAATGAGTAGATTCTTAACCTGCCAATCAAATGGAGTTGTCAAATATCAGTATTCTAATATAACCCAAACTCGCATTGAGGACACTAAGTGAATAAAGATATCCATCAATATCCACCCGGCGAAACAAGTTAGGATAGAACATCCGTGAGTTGGCAGAGCAACAAATTGAAACGCCACCTATGTATCAATATCGAGAATTCACTCTAAATGAGATCTTGTCATGCAAAATCAAGCTGTGAGGGTACTACTTCTACCATGCACCGGGGAAACTTCGCCTCAAGTAAACGCCAATATAGGGGAGAGTAATAAAGAGTCTGGATAGAAACCGAGCAAAAACAACTACTACCATGAATCTTCATCCACCCATTACCCCATCCACAAATTGGGACCAACGTCAAAAGAAATATTTGAATCAAAGTACGAAGAACATTATCAAATCAAAAGAAACTGAGAAGCATAATGGACAAATCAAAAATATATGGATACGAAAGAATACAAAGAACGATCATCCCTATCAAACTCCATTAGTCAAAGAAACTATGGGGAAAAATAAAAATGGGAAAAGTATCCATCAAAGATGTCCGCAAAAGCAAAAACAGGCTTCTCAAGCGACGTACAAAGTGTATCAAGCAGTTGGTCCTAATTCCACACACACTTCTGTATCCACCCATCATTGCTCATCTTCCCAAGTTTGGAGAGTCAAAGGTTCCAAACTGTTAACCAATTCATCTCTTATCCCTAAACACACTCCATCCATGCCTCCACGCATAATATCCAATTCTTACATTGAACGTGTATTGGCAACGACCCTTCATCATAAGGATTCTGAAGGCACTTTATCACGATGTGCACACCAAGATAGAGTTAACTCCAGTATCGACAAAGCAGATCAGGAATCTCAAAAGTTATATTCAAGTGCACATATCTTAGCAAAACAACTTCTTCAAGTAGGATACCGATGGCACATTATGACAGAAGCATCTACATCAGCAAATGTACCGTGTTCCAAGATATAAATCTTCTAAAACCAAAAAATAAAAAGCAATAAATCCAAAAAAATTAGAAAAGGATTGAAAATAGTAAAGAGAAAAATTATCCTCTTAGTGAAACCACGCGGCGCTTTTGGGAAAGACCATGATGAAAACCTGGGAAACAAGCATTATGTGTAGAATCGAAGCATCTATGTGCGCCACTTCCTAAAAGCATCTCATCCCATCCATACAAATCGAGCATTCCATCCATCTTTATCCATAATAAACTGCTCATCCATGAACCATTTATCCAATCCATTTTCATCCATCTCGCATCCATCGTTTGAGTTATTCTGATCTTGATAAAAATTTGGGGCACACTATACTTGCTTATGGTAAACATCTTGGACATGTTTCTTTATATCAATCCTATCCTATGCAACATTATCTGAAACCATGAAGCATTATCCAAATTAGCATTCTTTATCCAAACACCTTATCGTATCACAAGATAATCCTTGGAATCCTTTGCGTATCCATCCATCCATACACCTATCTGAGCATCCATCTATGAAATTCCATACATTGCTAGACATTGGGGGCAGATATTCACATCTTGCTTCAAGAATAAATCTTGATCTATATCCTCCAACTTATGTGGTGATCTGAACATTAGAAAACATGAAACCAAATTGGTCAAAGCATTTGTGATCTAGAATCTGAATCACTAGCCCATGGCATATTTTGACAAGAACATGTTCTTTATCAAAGCTTCATCTTTCATCGAACATCAATCCAAACAATCACTATCAGTCACATCTAAATTGCACTTCAATGTCACATCAAATCATTTGAACAAATTTTGTTCCAAATCAAGCTTCATCAATCATGATCAATCAAATCCAATCAAAAAATCATCATCTCGGGATATCCTTGTGTTGCTTAACACTATCCTTGCATTGTCGTGTATCCTCGACAATGTTATCATTATCAATCCTGATCAATCCAGTCCTTGCATTGTTGTGTATCCTCAACGATGTTATCATCAATCCCAATCAATCAAATCGTTGCATTGTTGTGTATCCTCAACAATGTTATCATCATCATCAATCCATCGACTTGATCTATCAACCTTAGCTTGGTTTTCAACAAAATCCCAAAACAGAAAGCAATCGATATCGCCATGCATATCCATATCAAAATTCAAAAATCATGTGAAAATCCAAAACATGCAAACATGCAAAAATCCAAAAAACAAGTCAAAAAATAGAAAACATCTAAAACATTGAATCCTAACTACGCCATTCCCTGAAGCAATAAGCATCTTTCGATCAGCCTCGAGACACAAAATCCAAAACATTCGAAAAATCAAAATCAAAAACATTTGAAAATCAAAAACCCAAAAAATAGCCCTCAAACATTTTCAAGCAAAACATCAAACATCCAAATATTTGAAAAACCATCCGCTCATCTCGCTTTCACCCACAATAATCTATCATCCATAATAAACTTATCATCACCTTCATCCTTTGGCAACGCAAACAGAAACAATCACAACAGTCAGCAAATGCAAGCTTCAATCGTAAAATCAAAAGCAAACAACAAACCTTTAAAACAAAATCAAACTCTTGATCAGTCACAAACATGTTAGTTGACCTTATATCAACAGCCTATCAATCAACTTATCAAACCATCATCATCCTATACAATGCATGTCCTAGGATATATCGTTCTGACAATGGGCATCATTTTGGGATACCAAATTCGATCCATCCGACAAAACGCGATCCCTTTGGTTGAAGGTATGAAGAACATTGGCTTGTTTTAGGTACTTCGATCTTTCTTTGATTTATCTTATTGCGTCATTCCAAAGGACCTCTCGATGATATCCAAACTAAGGATTTAGGAGAGATAGAATGGGGCAACCATCATTATTATTTTGTTCCGTTGTGCTTGTTGATGCTCTTGTAATATAACTGGCGTATCACTTGCTTGTTAGGTATGCCCGCCGTAAAGCGCCGCTCTGCATTTACGGAACATGAATAATTTATCCTATTGTTGAGTCTATCTCTTGCTAATCACGCTAACATGGTACCATGGCAGTTAATCATAAATCATCACCATTTCATCCATCATGCATCCACAAACTATCAACATACTGCATATTGCATATCATATCATACAGAAAGCATTAATCATACCACATGCATTCATCCCCATCATCGCATAATATATATTAGTTATTCTAAACATCTCATAAACCGTACATTTATCACCCATATGCATAATCATAAAATCATCATCATATCATATCACATGCATCCATATCATCCATGCATCATCATATCACCCTAACATCATAATCATCTTATTTATATCATCAATAATGTATCTGTCATGGTACGAATCAGGATCAAGTGTGTGTAATATATCAAAATAGGCATGAGACTACCCATGGTTGATGACTGTCTACATCATCAAATCTATCTACATCAAATATTCGAGTTGAACTGATCTTGAACCTCTTTTTCGAGAGATCGACCCTCAAATCAAACCTCTTCGCCCGATCTCTCGAGGGGGCAGTATACCAGCACCAGCATAATTCTTCTTGCTAGGGCAATAGTGGGGCATCTGAAAAATCAGAATTTTTTTGATTTTGATCATGACAAGATCATTCTTTGAATCAATGCAACAAGGACATTGCTTCAAAGAGGGGCAAAATGTAGACATGCAAAATGTACAAGTTGACATTGCGCATCTAACTCTGATCTACTAACTTCATTTCATCCTAAATCATTCCCTGACCTAACCATTTAATTGAATATCTTTATTTGATTAAATTCATTTGTTTTCTTCTCTTAATTAAACAAATCATGTGTTTAATTAAGTCTCTTAAATCATTCTCTATCCCTATTTTAATTAAATAATTAAATTTATTTGATTAAATCTCTAAAGTCTATCTGTTAAATTAAATAAATTAAAACCTTATTTGATTTAATCTAACACCATCCCTTTTAATTAAATAAATCAAAATCTTTACATTTTAGCTATTATCATATTCACTCTCTTTTTGATTTAAATTAATCAAAATCTAAATCCAAATTGTCAAATCGGCTAAATATCCTTAAATTAATCCAAATCACGATTAATTTGTCTTAATCTACGATTAATTTAATCTTAATCCATCAATCCTCTAGATTTTTGCAACTTGCACATGAAATAGACTTATTTGATTTATTAAATTTCTATTTTTCCTTCAACAAGAGCATCTTTTTGGGAATATTCCTAATTTGGTCCAAAATCCAAGTGGGAATTCCAAGTCCTTCCAACAAGGCATTTACTTCTTCTTACATGTCCTTGCCTTGAGCCAAGTGGCATTCAATGCAATTTTCTTTCCCCCTCTTACATGTCTTTTCTCAAAAATTCAAATTCAAAAATGCATTTATTGGCACATTTGTCAAAACTTGCTCATTCCTCATCCAATCACATTTGGACAAGTGGCATTTTGCCATTGGCCAAATCTTTGTCCCACATTGCTCTATTTTGGCTTTGTTTCCATTTCAACATTCTATAAATAGAATGCTTCACCATGCATTTCATCATCCACAATTATGCAAAGTTATTATGCACAAATATCTCTCAAATTCCATCCATCTTCTTAACTAGTTTATTGCAGATTTTGGAGCTCATTGAGGGACTTATCAAGTGGATCAATCATCTTCAATCAACATTTGCATTCAAGGAGTTGGGAAAGGGCAAATCTCCACACACCTATTTGCACCAACTCCCTCAAGAGATCAAGAGTTTGCTTGCATTAGATAGGATTTAATTATTTCATTTGTGTTCTTCATTTTCATTTCTTATCTTTTGCAAATTTCAAATGGATTTCTTGAGGAATCATTTGTTTCTAACCTTGTGTTTGATCTAATGGTTTGCATGTTTATTGTGTTTGTGCAAGGTCTAGATTCAAATGGTTCACAATTACAAAAGCCAAAAACATTCTGATAGCTTGTATTCTTTCCATTGGAGTGAATGTATCCTTAAAATATATTCCTTCTACTTGTGAGTAGCCCTTACACACAAGTCTTTCTGTGTTTAGGTAGTGTCAAAAAAAGTAACCCTTTTTCACGCTTAGTTTGGGAATGAATAATTAATGATAAAATGGACTTAATTGTGCCTTATTTAGGGTATTGTAAAGTGTTTTCTTACACTTTAACACTAATCTAGCACTTTATTAATTAATTGAGGTTAATTAGAGCTTAACTGACCCCTTAAATTCAAATCCAAGCCTTATTTATTATATTTTTTTAGGGATAGATCTTGACACTCATTAATAATGTTGCATAACACTTAATTTGGCAAGGTTTGAGTCCTAGGATAGTGACCTGGGACCCATTTTTCACCTAGAAAATGGGTCCTCACTATGTCCTAGGGCCGCTGTTTACATATTATTTCACCTCCTAGAAACTTGGTCCTAGAAAACTATGCTAGGGCCTATTTTCCCAACGTGGCGAATGGGTCCTCCTTACTAAGGATAACAATTTTTAAATTTATTTGTGGTGATATTTTAGTAATTTTGAATCCTAGATCTAATTTCAGCTTGTGTTATTTGAATTTCAGGATTAAATCTTAAGTTTAGTATAAATATAAGGTTAATTCACATAGTTTCACCTAAGACTTTCAAGAGAGCATTCCTAATAGTAAGTTTGTGATCAAGAAAGTTTACAAGAGCATTTCAAAGACATCTAAGGGTAGATTATTGAAGTTTTTGATTGCAACAATTCAAAGATCATATCATCATGTCAAAGGAATAGTGTATAAAGCATCTTGTTAAGCTAATGTTGTTGATGTAGCATTTAAGATCCAATTCAAGATCATGATCTACATTCTGCGTATGTGCAAGATCATCATGGAAAAAATAGGCCCTTAAGTAGCAAAAATATCAGAAAAATTAGAGTTAGGAAACTTGACGTAAAAATTTGAATAAGTTATCTATATTATTTCAAAAATATGTAAGAATAAAATCTATAGCAAATTGAATGTAGTTTCTAAACTACTAGGTTTAAAAAAAAAATATTCTATTTGGTGTAAAATTGAAATTTCAATGAAGTAGTACTTAAATTTTAGGGAAAAAATAAGAAGTAGGTGTCTATCTAACCACCCTAACCACAATAAAATGATATTATTTTTTTATAAGATTTTAGATACAAGTAGAGGACTCCTGTCTTGATGTGAAGCATAATTTTTTGTAATTTTTTTCCAAGTAAATAATTAATTATGAATTTTTTATTACAAATTTTGAAAAATATTAAAAAATAGTATGTTTGACCACCTTAACTTGGTCAAAACTTCATGAAATTCATTTTTAAATTTTTTAATCCTATAGTATGCGAAGCAGACAATGTGACGCATGTTTTGGATTCAAAAAATGTGATACCGTTTGAAAGATATAGATGTTTTTCAATCAATCTATCAATCAGGGCTTTAGTCGTAATTTGAATAGAAAATGAATAATAATTACTTATTAAATTCAAAGTAAAGCATAATTTATATTGGTGGAAAGCTGAGAATCTCCTTTAAAAACCCTTTTCGTTTCATCAATTTTGGGTAAAAAACTTCGTTAGCCACATACCCATCATATTGCCACTTTTTGGCACATCATGATCCTACACATACCCTTCTACATGGCCACTTCATGTTATATTGTTGATTTACATTCCAAGACATCATTCAAGTTATCATTATTTCATGCTTCATGTTTCAGGTTCAGTTTTATTATTTCATCACAAGGTTCAATTACCTAAATTGGGTTTGACCAATGCAAACCCCTATTCTCTAACAATCAACAAGTTTTTCTTCTCTCTTGATGTGTGATTGCAAGTTTTAGGTTTAAGATCAAGTGGAGAACAAGATTGGAGAAAAGTTGACAAAATTGAAAAGATGCAAAAGTTGTCATCTATCTTAGATCACGAAAACAAAGCTATAGAATTGATTTTAGACTTTTAGGAGCTGATCATCGAGGATTTGGAAGTGCAAAAATTGAAGAAAATAACCTAGAAATTAGTTTTCAAAAACCCTAACAAGGACCCATTAGCCAAAGGTGGTGAATGAGTCATTAGTGACCCTCGAAACAATACTTTTCTAGCAAGGTACACATCATTTTAACATTTGAAAACCCTCCTTATTGTTCTTATAATAGTTATGTTTGGTTTTTGATATTTATTTGCATCATAGATTGCACATAATTGTATGTTTCATAGCAAAAACTAGTGGTTTATCATCTTGTTGATTCATTTTGGTGAACCCAACTTCTTGAAAATTTTAGTTTTATGATTTTGGAGTATTTCTTCTCATTCTAGGTTATATCTTGTATCCATTTGCATTGAATTAGATCTCATTTAGTGTGTCTTAGTTTACATTAAATTTTTCATCTCATATAGGGTTTTATTATTGCATTGTTTTGCATTCTTTGAATTTGAAAAATACAAAAAAAAATCAGTCATCTTGCATATCATTTAGATCACATAAATTTGCATTTGAAAATTGAAACAAAATTACATATCAAACTAGTTCTTTTCATTCATCATTTTATCACCGTTTCAACTTGCATTTCATAATATATTTATATAAATATGAAACCAAAAGTTACTGTTACAAACTTGAATCTGAAACTCATTGAAAAAAGCTTAAAAATTAGTAAAAAATAGTTCAAAAACCCTAATCTAGGACCCATTTTCCCAAGGTGGCAAATGAGTCCCTAATTAGGTACTTATCTTCTTTTTTTTTGGAATCTGAAACCTCTATTTTATGCTTCTATTTTTTGCTAAATTACATGTCTATTTTAGCTTTCTAATTTTTTGTTTCATTAATTTCATTAAATCTAGCTTAATTTTCTTCATATAGTGCATTGTCAAAATTTAAAATTGCATTTACAACATTTAATTTTTAGGTTATAGCATGGTGTAATCAATTCATTACCTTGTTTAGAATTTTGAAAATTTGCATAATTTCATTCTAGGTCATTGCATTGTCTCCTTCCATTTTAGGTGTGCACACTAATTTTGTAAAACTTGTATGAGCTTTACAACTTGGTGTCCTATTAGCAATACTATTCTGAGATGTAGTTTTAGGCTCATGTCATCCCATGATATCTCACTTGCTATGGATCTTGGATTTTCTAGCTCTCTTCCTAATAGTGTTGATAATCAACCCTATATGGATCCTAGTATGCATAATTCATTTCCTAGGACTTCCATGCCTACAAACAATGTGCTTAATGTTAAAAATGCCATACCTACCATCACTAGTTCTACTCAAGCTTTGGGGTGCACTCAAAGCCAAGGTGGAACTTCAATTCCTTCTACAATACCCATTTCCATTCCTACATACACTATTACTCAACCTACTAGGAGTGTGAACACTTCCTTAGGTATTTCCATAGGGAATCCTTCTAGCGTTGTGCATTCAAATCCAATATCTCCTCAACTATCCTCCTTCACAAACTTACAATTCACTTTCCCTCCGCATATATATACCCTACTCCACCTTATTTCCCTCCACCTTACAATAACAATGATGCTCTCCTTAACACACTTCTATAAAGCATGACATCCCTTCAACAAAATGTTGCAACTTTAAATCAAAACAACAATGGTCAACCTTTGCAATACATCAAAACCAATCCCTTATCCTTGGATATATTGAGAACACAAATGCCACAAGGTATAGAAGTTCCCCAATTTGATAAATATGGTGGGAAAGGAGATCCTATTAGCCATGTTTCCACTTTTACGGTCTTGTGTAGTTATTTAATATTTGAAGATAAACCTTTGGCTAAGCTATTCCCTAGGTCCTTGAAGGATACTACTTTAGAGTGGTTCTTTTCTTCACTGAATAATTCAATTGGTTCACTCAATGAACTTGTTGATGCCTTTTATAACCACTTCCATATTCACATGGGTCCCATGATAACCCTCATTGATTTAATGACATGCAAACAAAAGGATGATGATAAAGTTACCAATTTCATAGCAAGATACAAACACTTTATTCAAGATCCCAAGACCCATGGAGGACAAAAACACCCTAGGTGGTGTATTAGTCCCAGTCCACAAATTAGGGACACTGAGATAGAAACATTAAATGATCATTTATCCTTTGATGTTTGTTGGGATTTTCCATAAAAATGTATAGCTTATTAGGATTATGGATGAAAAATAGGACCAATTAAGCCATAAAGAAGCATAAATAAAGCACTTGGTAGGCCCAAACAAGTGTGAAAATGCAAGGGTATGCATTTTACTACACTACACCATCATTTCTACATTTTCATTAGGATATAAATCAACAAGGTGTATAGATTGACTATCAACCTCAATTCTAATGAGCCAATCAAACCTAGATTTGTGTCCTTTTGAGGATATGAATGATTTGAAAATAATTGTGATTCATTACCCTAATTAAACTAAATAACCAAATTCAATGAATGTAATTATCCAAGAATTTATGAATAGAAACAATCAAATTCTGACAAATCTAGAAGGTGCATATGATTGTGTAGCTTCTCAAAAACTTTGGTTTTGTTAGGCGTACAAGGAAAGTGTCACCATATGGCTGTTGAGTCGTTGTAAGGGTGTCCTAATCAAATTTCAATGTCCTTTGATGTCAGAATTGAGCTTATATTTTATGTCTATCCCATAGTTGAAATGTCATAAATAAATCCTTTAGGTGAGTTTCTGTGTCTTGATAAGAATGGTGACAATAAATGCAATAATTCAAAATGGATCTTCAAGATCTCTTCAATCCACTGCAAACCCACAACCTGCACATTCACAAAGAGGGAAAATGTTGTTCCATATAGGGTCTTGCCTCATTCAAACCTCATGTTACTGTTTCCACTTATACAATGGAAATGGAAATAATAAAGCGTTGAATGGAAATGAAGGAAATGATGAATGAACACAATGTTGCAGCTCACCACCCTTCAATGGATTCCTTCAAGGATTGAAGACATACACATCTCTTCAAGGGTCTTAGATCTTGCTTGCTTAATTTTCTTGAATTCTTGAATGCTTAAATTCTTGGAGACATGTAACAATGTTAGCCTTCACATATCATGAACATGAACACACATAAACTTTGACATGATGTTGGATCTTGAATTGCTATAATATTACTCTAATATTTTTCTCTTGATAATAGTATTTTCTCTTGAATATGTGCTATTTCTCCTTAGATTTCAAATGATAAAATGACTAGTTATTTATACCAGTGTTTATCCAATTTATGCAAATTTAGATTCCAAAAACTGACACTTCATATTTGAATTTTGGATATTAAAATATCACTAATAGCATATTTGAACTTGGGTTCTAGCTAAGGAGGGGGGCCCAAACATCCAAGACACACTTGATCCAAAGTGATTTAATGATTGAATTTGTATTTGTTTAATATTTGTTCACCTTCATAAAACTATAAAAATAAGGCTTTGGAAATCATAATTCAGAAAATTAGAAGCTTAATTAAGTCCAATAAATTAGGGGCCAAAACATAACGTGAAATTATAAAGGTATAAAATGTTCTATGCTACATCAATAGATGCCACTATGCTTCCACTATCTTTGGATTATTACAAATTCTTCATCATACATATTTAGCATCAATGACAACACATATTGAGTTGAAATCAATTACACCAAATATTTCCAACAAATCTAGCCTCACAAAGAAGGAATATAATAAGGGAATTTACAATATGAAGTAGGCACCAACCTACTAAAGATGCCAATTTCCAATTTTATTTGTAGGAAACAACCTATTGGAGTCACCAATCCTCAATACAAATATCTGCTTGCATTAACTCAATAAGTAGATCACCAGTCTTATCATATTACAAAGATAAAGCTTGCAGATCTTCAATGTTGATTACACAACTTACACAAGATCTAAACTTGCTTCAGACACTCTCTTGCACCCCTTATGATCTTTTGATGATGGAACACAATGATTTGGATGCAACTCACATTGAATAACACTAACTCACACTCGAATACTTATATATTCACCCACCACCTTCTCTTCTCTTGTTCTCACTCTTATCATGTGAAGTGAGATCTAAATTATATACAAGACATTAAGTTAACATCAATTCATGTCGTCCAGGGATCTGCAATTAACCAGGATAACATAAGGTCCAGACCTAAATTCAAATTACATGAAACAAGCAATAGGTCATTCCTAAGACACATTTATTTCCACCAAAAGAACATGATGATGTGTGGTTCCACAAGAACCCTAACTATGACCTATCTTATCATCCCACGCTATCTCTAGATGGCACACACTACTAACCATTTTCTTATAGTTTGAGAACATCAAATAGTTAATTGATGAACACAATGAACCTTCTGTCACTTCAAACTTTTTTCATGTTGAACATAACTTCCAAAAACTCTGGAATATGATAGAATGTTCATGTGTAGGAATACTCTTCTTTCGAACCTTAGAGAAAAACTCACATCCAAAAGGGAATACAAAACATAATTGTATTACCAGAGAAAACTCATTTTCCCTAAGAAACTGATCTCCAACATTCTAGATAAGACTTTTGGATTACCTCTATCAACATGAATAGATGTAGGCATGATATTGCAAGATTACAGTAAGCAATAAGTAGTTGGATACATAATTCTCAAAATGCACTGATAATGATAATTCAAGTACTATTACACTCACTGTTCAACTAGTATTACACTTCCTTATACATCACACCTTTGACACCACTAAACTCCTTTGACATCAATGAAAACCTATGTTCAACAACCATGCTGATAGAGGTGCTCAAATCAAACTCATATTACATTAGGTAAAATTAAGTGATAGGGATCCTAAAGATTTTTTTCAAGCTCTTCAATCTCACCATTCTTCTCAAGGAATTAATTAGATTGAATATGGGTAGTCTATTCTCAAAGATCTTCTTGATATCCTTCATGTCTTTGTCAAGAACTGTGAGAAGGTTTTTAAGGTTTAGGATAATTCTCTTGAATGTGTTCACACTTTGTATGAATACCTTAATGTTGTTCCTTGTTGGCTTTCCTCTTGTTAATGATACTATTGTGCCCAGTTGCTCTACATTTATAATAATCAAGAAGTTGTTTTCATTATGGCTAATGATAAATCCCATAGGTGTGATGGTTATCCCTTAGAATTTTATAAAACACTTTGGAATTGTGTTGGTAAGGATTTACATAAGGTTTATCTTGATGCTTATCATTCTAATTTTTTAGTAAATTTCATAAATAAAAGTAATATAAAAATTTCATACCTAAACTAGGGATCCAAAAGATATCTACAACTTGAAACCAATAATGTTTCTTATAAAATCATGGGAAAAGCCCTAGCCTTGAAGCTATTTCATATTCTTCCTTAAATTGCGAGACATAAGAGGAATTACTTTATTAAATCCAAATACATATTGGATAACATCATTACAATTTGGGAAGGGCATGGAATAAGCTTGGTGATTTCATCAAGAATTTATTCTCATCAAAATTGACTTTTCTAAGGATTGTGATCATATTGAGTGGCCCTTTATCTTGGTAATGCTACAACCCTTAGGATTTAAACGTTAATTAATTCAATCTATGAGTATACTTTTTATTAATGTCATAACCAATAGAGCTTACTATTGAAATGGTCATCAACAGTATATTCCATTTGGGCTCTTTTGATCTATTCACATAGGTTGCATTTGAGCTCCAACTTTGTATGTGCTTAAGTTATCAAATAATTTTGGTAGCTCTTGGATCATTCTAGGTATTAGGACATAATAACCCAGCCAAAATAACCCTAGACATAATAACCCTGTCATAATAACACATGGATAGAATAACCTGTGGTCATTCTACAATTTCTCTATATTCTTACGGGATATTCTATCCATGGGTTATTCTGACCATAGGTTATTTTGGCTTGGGTTATTATGACCTTGGTTTATTTTTTCCTTGGGTTATTGTGATTGGGTTATTCTGTCCAGGGTTATTTTTTCCGGGTTATTATGTCATGTAACCATCATTCTATCTTTCAAATATGGCTAAAGGTATTTATTTACCTAATTATTCTACTTAGCTCATAGGCCATTTTATTGGCGATTATGTTCTAATTCTTTTGGAAGAGGAAATTAACATAAAGAAAGCTCTTTAGTGTTTGGACATTTTCTACAAGGCCTCCAATTTTTCCATTCAATGGAAAAAAAAAAATCTATACAAGTAATCCTTCTTGGCTTAATTATTTTGGATGGAAGTGGAATGAATATGGTCAAAGTTTTAGGTTTTTGGGAATCCATTTTTCCTTTTAGATATCTTTGAAATTTTTGTGACAAGTTGTTCTTGTCATAATTGAAAATAATGGCTTATTGGGTCACCAAACCTCTTTCTTTGGTTGAGAGATTCTAGATTTTTCCTAAAATTCTTGCAACCACTTATGTATACTACTATTTTTGGGTTCCCTCCAAATCTTCTATTTGAAATCAGAGAAGCTTCTTCATGATTTTCTTTAGTCTTCTCCAAATAATCATTGAGGTTTCCATCAAGTGGCTTGAGAGTTTTATTGTCTTCGTATTGAATCAAGAGGGTTGGGATTATTCCCCATTCTATGCCAAGGCTTGGCCATTTATACTAAGTGGATCATTTGTGCTTTTGAGGGTAGCAAAGCTTGAAAAAATTTAGTCTGCCATTGCACATATCTTCTAGTCATTCAATTTGGCCAACTAGCTTGAAAAGGGATTGACCTTCATACCCCTTTTAGTATGAATGATGATGTTTATATTTAAGGGACCTCTATGATAAAAATTAATTGGTGGTCTTGAAAATTCATGAATCCTTGGCTTCTTTAGAATGATTTAAATTTGTATACAAGGCTTTCCATACACTAGCAAAATATTTAGTGGTCTCATACATTTTAGTGTTACAATCGACCTCTTCCAAAGACTCATTGGGTCTGTGCTCTAATATTTTTCAAAAGGAGGATTAAAACACCCCTAAATATCTTCTCTAAATCAACTAAGAATCTCTTTTCCTTGGAATGAAGTCAAAGTTCAATTTCATCTTTCTAGTTAGGATCAAGAAACCTTTAACACAATTATAGAAGCCATCTTAGTTATCATTCACAAAATTGATTTTAGGTCATGTAAACCTTGGTGGAAAGAATTGAAATCATATTAAAACATTGTTTTCCAAAATTATATGCTTCAACAAGGGTATCATTAGCTTTCCCCTCATTTTCCCATGGTGCCCACTTTGAATCAATGGTGACATTTGTAGTCACTAGTGTTAATCTAGCAAAACAAGTTCCACACTATATGGATAGCAATTTTGGAGCCTAAATTGGCTCACTTTTCCTAATATCTTCTATTTCAAGGCCTCTTAATTGATTCCAAATTATCCCATTTTTTAATTCTTCATCCTCGACATTATTTTGTTAGATGTTACTTGAGTGTCTCAAAACATCTCTTATGGTTTCATCCTAGAGCTCAAGATGTTTGGTCCTAGATACATGACTTCTCCAACCTATTTAGACGATCCATTTTCTTGAAATATAGTCTTACTAGTGGATTTTCCTCACATCCCTCATTAATTTATTCAAATTTGACATGCTTTTAAGGTGAAGATTTTGTTTAGCATATGGAAAGATAAACTGTTATTTTCTCAAAATATTTTGTTGATCTTCATTTTATTTATTTATGCTAAATCTATATTTTTTTCTAAAGTGTTATTGTAGATTCAAGTGTTAGCTATTAAAATTGAACTTGAGGTGGACCACTTATAGGTATTATTGGATCACTAAGGTAATTTTCCTTATGTTGTGGCTAGAGTTTTGTCAACTCCCACTACCTCTAGAAGTTGGTCTCCTCATGGGTGTATTGGTGGTTCTAGTTAGCCTACCTATGACCATCAGGAGACTCATTCTCAAACCTCTTCCCCTCTTGTGAGAAAGGATTGTGCACAATGTTGTTGGTTGCAATCTGGTAATAGGTTATCTACCTCTATTACCTACTTGTTGTGGATCTTTAGATTGGTTAGACTCCAAAAAATTTCTTTGGTTAGCTCTTAACATATGTCTTCTTTGAATGGTTACTAAAAAAACAAGAAAAATGTTGATAATAATAGTGGATGGCCCAACCTTCCTATGATTACTGTAGACCTCACTAATTTATGAAGGAAAGAAAAATGAATGGGATCCCCCTCCTTCTACATGTGTCCTAAATTTTATGACATATTTTATGTTTGTTGGTATAATTAAATATTTAATTACACTTTATTAAGTTTACTTCGTCTCTAATAAGTTTTTTTTAGGGTTTTTCATCTTTCTTTATAAAAGAAAGTTATCCCATGTAATTCATAATTCCCAATACTATTATTTGCATCATTTTATGCAATTTTCTCTTGCATGTTTGATTTTCTCCTTGTAGAAGGCTAATCTAGGTGTTGCAGGTGATCTTGGTTTTATTGAGTTTATTAGAAACGATAACATGGTATCCAAGCCTTTATTTCCAAGCCCCTTCTTGGATCAGGGAGAAATTAGACCAAGAACATTCTCTTGGGCATCTTTGAAGGCTTGTGGGTATCTACAATAGCCAATATTTTTCTTTTCATGTATTTTTGAGAAAATAATTTCTAGGTTTTGTTCAAAACCATAAAATACCATCTAGGTATCTACAAAATTTTGCAAATAGTGAGAAAACCTTGTAGAAAAAGTTTTCAAAATAGCCTACACAGTTATTTTCCCTACAGGTGAAGTTAACTTTTTTTACCAAATCACATGTTCCACTTTTTGGATTCAAAAACCCTTTCTAGGTTTTGTTTAAGCATCAAAATATTGTCGGAGTATTCATTATTTTTTGCATGCAATGAGTAAATTTTTCAAAAATCAAATTAGACAGGTCATGTCTATTGATTGTCGACTAGCACAATTTATCCCTTTTCAAAAATTCATAACTTTTGTTTCGGTTATTAGACTTTTGCGATTCAAGTGGTGTTGGAAAGCTGATTTTGTCCTCTACATAGATGTGAGGTCATTTTTTGTCCATGGAGGTAGATGTGAACATTAATTCTTCCATGCAATCTTTTCTTTTTGCATGTTATGTTTTCATTTTCTCTTTGATTTTTACATGTTTTGCATGTTCTCTTTTTACAATCTTGGGGTATTGTAATAAATGAATTTCAATAAAGTTTCATTAGGGAGTTACTTGCATAATAATTGGATTAAAGTGTAGTTACATGTGGCATGCACTTTGATCCCATCTTCATATTAACGACAACTCGCATGAGTTGTATTTGGATTCTATAGTTTTTTTTTGCCACAATCTTGCTCGTAACTTGACACATTTTGGTTTGCATTAGTTCATGTCTCAGATTGAGAGCCTATGGCTAATGATTCTGAATCGCATCACATTCTCAATGAGTCACATCTCAGTTTGAGGGTCATTTATCTTATGGCTAATGTTTCAATATCTTCATGGTACTTGCTCCTATGGATCGATTTGAGTCACAATTTGGCATCAACATCGAGACACACATAGCTTTTAGATTCTTTCATCATATCATTCCCTCTTATGGGGGGAATTTTTAATGTATCTATGAGATATATGGTGTACTTGGGGGGTCTCATGGAGTCCTTCATCTTTCATCACTTGATTGTATTCTTTTTTTGGGGAAGAGTTTTGTCCCACTGGATTTTCTCCTTTTCCACTTTTATGATATTTTTTTGGATTAAATATATACATGGATACCTAATAGGGCCTTGTAATCGAGACTCATTCATGCTTTCATGCATCCATCGTTGCATTATTTACATGTTTCTTATCCTCCCTAAGTTGCACTTAAGTGGGGTTGTTGGTGTAATTAAATATTTAATTGCACTTTATTAAGTTTACTTAGGTTCTAATTAGGTTTTCTTTTTAGGGATTTTCATTAAAAGCAAGTTATCTCATGTAATTCATCATTCCCAATAATATTATTTGCATATTTTTATGCAAATTTCTCTTACATATTTGATTTTTTCCTCGTAGACGGCTAATATAGATTTTGTAGATGATCTTGATTTTATTGAATTTGTTAAAAACTCTAATAATATTTTGTGTTTTGTGTTGTCATGCTCAAAACCAATACTCCATAGAATTTAAAGAAGTGGCTTTTTCCATTCGCTTTTTTTTAAAATATGCGCTAACAATACGTTTTAAATGGTACGCTATTCATTTAAAAAAATGAGGGAGTACATGGAACGGCTATACACGCGGATTACAAATTAAGCCTGATAATTAAGGAAGTAGATGCCAAGAAGTTTGGACCTTTGCTCGTCGCCGGGATTGCTTGTTCGGAGGCAGAATTGGTGAGGCACACGGGATTCTTTTGCAGGAAATCTAGTTGTTAGGTCTGTCGATATTCAGGATTATCGCCAGAAATGGTTCAGGTTTCTTATATTATAAGTATGTATGATTAGATGGATCGATAATGCCATAATAAATATAAATCTTTGATCGATGAACTTTCTCGTTACTTGTGCCTTTGAGAAAATACCTGCATTTGTTCTACTTGTGTAGGCAGCAAAGCGAAAAAAAAAACTTTCCACAGTGCGGAAAACACATGGATCTAAATATGCAGCCTACACAATCTATAGTCCATCTTCAGTAGTCATTGTAAAACAGTAAAAATGGTACACAATCTATAGATAGAAAGCTACGTTGTTTTAGGGACCTAAAAGCTCAAAATAGTGAGCGAAAGCGGCGTCCCACGGCAGGCAATTCCAGTGCCACCAAATTCCGTGTAACACGGGGGCAGAGTAGAGGCCCAGCAATTTGGCTTCGACGTAACGACACTTCCTCCAGGGTAGCACCTCGAATCCTTTCTCTTTCACACATGATCTTGGTCATGCAGCGGATCTTATCCGATAGATTCATTCAAACGATAACTGGCACTCTTCGCTTTTCATGCGGCACCTGCACACGCTGGGAAGCTGTGCTTGCTGGGAATAGTGGAGGAGGGCGAGGTAACAAGTGTAACCGGGACATTCCAATTTCCGGTCAATTCTGGCTGAGACAGCTAATGTAGCCCTTCCTTGGGGTTAAAGGTTTCCGAGACTCCTCGTGTGAGGAATTATTCCGTAGAAAAGGAATATGCTTCTTATGGATGAGGATGAGGATGACGATGGTAGCCTGATACCTGCCTAGATACAATGAACATGCACATTTGCTCTAAATTAAAGAATACTATTTATTATCTAACGACTTTGCACATGAATCATAGTTAAATGTGCACATGTGAAGCCTAATTAATACTCAATTCTATCTAATAATAAGATTCAGTATGCCATTTTGTTTGTAGAGATTTCACACATTTTCTTTTTATTTTTTATTTGGTTGATCGGTTTCTTTAATAAATAAAGGAGATGATCGAGTAGTTGAGCATGTTCCAATAGTTATAATAGCATTTATTCATTTAATGTTCAATATTTTTAATAATATAGCACAAGTAATTGTGACTATAAAGTTGTTAGTGTTGATCATGAGTATCAATAATTGAATGAAATGTATTTTTTAGATCTAAAAAATAACAAATGGTGCATCAAGATACTAATAAAAACATGATTTAATGCACAACTACCTATCTAATTCTTTTTGGGGTCTTTTTGAACACCTCAACAAAAAGTATGTTCATGCAACATCATATTTGATGATGTGGACCTAAAACCTTAGTTATAAGTAGGGGACTTGTCAAGTAAGCTATTGTAAAAAATTGGGAGTGATTTGAAATAGGCGTGAAGTTGGGATGCTCAACTAGCAGATCATTTTCTCTATGCCTTACCTTTGTTTATAGTTCCAATTTGTCTTTTTGATCTACACCATACATTTTAAAATCAACTCACATTACTTATGATCATGTGAGGTCTTCTTCATTTAAATTAAGTTTTTTTCATTTCAAATGCTCTCCTTTCATACACAGCTTTAATCCTTATAACTCATCTTTGATGATTACAAATGATCAAAATGTTTGTAAAATGAGGACAATAAAAACACCATTAAAAAGTACTAACACTTCGGTAAAAAAATTTGGACATCTTAAATTTAAAATCTCTTATTAAATTTTAATGTGAGTGCACACACCAATAGTATATGTAAGCATTTAGTGTCACACAATTAGATGTTTAATAAATAAATTACTAAACCAAATGTAGAGTTTAATTGTTGTGAGGTCTTAGAAATAGTTTATGTGCACTTTATTTCGATGATGTGTTGTGATTTGATAAATTGACTAAATTTGAATGATGTAATGATGTTCCTAGGTAAAATTATGAAAATGTAGAAGTTTGTTATGTTTTTTGAGAAATTGAATGCAACAAGACAAAATCAGAATCCAAAAATGCAAAAGGCAGACACAAAGGAACCTAGGGTATGAATTTGGTGCAAATTTAACCAGTCTAGGGTGTGGTGCAATTGGAATAGAAAATAAATGCCTGAGGTCTTGGGTTTGTAGCTCCTATTCTTGCAGGATCACTATCGAAACTTCATTTGTTGATGATAAAATATAATTTGATTGTCTTGACAATTTGTAGGCTTGAATGCATGAATGAGAAATTAGTCCTTTATCTTCCTCCAATTAGTTTCAAATATGAAAACGTACATACATGACAGAGGGGAAAGGGTTGTGTCATATAGGGGCTTTCCTAAGTCGAACCCTATTTTTGTATTTCTACCTCCACAACATTTATGATTATGTATAAAGAGATCTTACCCTCAGTAGGGAAAAGGGTAAATGATAAAAAAAAGTATTGAATTGACTAATGCTACAACTCATCACTTAGATCTACATTCCTTGATGGACTAAAGTCATGTACTCATCGACTTCAAGGAGAATTTTATTTAATTGATTGAAGTCTTGGAAGTGTTAGTGCTCATGAAAAAATGAACATGAACAAACTTACATAAACACATGATTGGAACTTGACATGATGCTTGACATGAATAAATTGTCATAAATTATTTCTAGATTTTGATTGTGTAAGTCTATTTGCATCAACATTTCAGATCACACTCAGTGATCCATCATTAGTGATCCATCTTTTTTCAACTCTTCATCTTGATGATGGATCACTGAGTGTGATCCAAAATTTTGATGCAAATAAACTTACACAATCATAATCCAAAAATAATTTGCTACATTCTATATGGATTGTGGAATTCTACTATCACTAATGAATAAAGGTTGTTAAAATGTTGCTAATTTTTCCCTTGACTACTCTTGAATGCTTTTAGGATGTATAATTTTCTCTCAAAAATTGCTAGGATTAAAATGGTGAAAATACTTTGTATTTATATGCAATTCTTCTAATTTCTTGAAAATCAAATGTCGATAGCCAAAATTGAAATTGGAAATTCAAATAATAAATTACCAACATTGACATATTCAAATTAGAGCCAAAAATATATGGTCTACAGTGTGGGACACCCTAGACCAGACCCATTCTTTTTAAGGCCCAAAGTGTTGGGGGAAAATATTAAATATTTATTTTCATTTCCCTTTGTTTAATTTTTTGAATATGTTTATAAAATTTGTAATTAATGCAGCTGCATAATTAGATCCAAACACATAGGGGGAACTAAACCTAGTGTGAAATTGTCAAGGGTGACAATTTTTGACACTACATTTCTAACTTTTTTTTTAAAACAAATGTATAATAGGCTAATGTTTGAGGAAAAAATTATGGGCTCAAGTTTCAAGCTTTTGAATTATTAAAAATATGTACCTCTTCAAAAATTCTTCTTATTGAGGAGTTGTTGGTTGAATTAAATTGAATTGATTCCACTTGCACTCTTGAACTGAACGAAATAGGGTTCCACCTTTTGGGAGATGGAACAACTAGGGTTTGGGACCTCCTATTTCACTTTTAAATTCATTCGAGGAAACCTTAGAGATCTCAACCGAATGATCCAATTAGGAAAAAAGATCTGCTACAAGGTCTCCTTGGGTGTGATTAACAAGGGGGTTCACCATTAAAAAAGGGCTTAGAAAGAAGGAAATGAAGTGATATGAAAATCTAGCTATGTAACCTAGGAAATGAAACTTGAAATAAGAATGAGAAGATGATAATGAATAGAGGGGTTCCTAGAAGACTAGAGATTCCTGAGACAAGGTCAACAATCTTGAAATTATGAATTTTGATGTGAATTGGGACTCATACGCTAGACTGTGTGATTTAGTCCCAGTTTAAGGTTTTGAGCTAAATCTAGAATCTGCAACTAGTAAACCAATATCTATAGGAAATGATTGAAAAGTGGTAGACTAGGACTCATATGTCCAAGGTGGTGATTTAGTCCTAGTATTAGGGTTTTTTTGAAACTCTATTATCCTCTAGTGATATTTTGTAGCTTCTCTCCTATCCGATCTTCGAGTCTGAAAGCTTGAATTATGGTTTGTAGGTGACTTTTTGTGAAGATGATAACTTTGTAACAATTATGACAACTTTCTTCAATCTTGCAACTTGGTCTTCAAAGGATCTTCAAGCTCCAAATCACTTAGATCTGTAATCACACATGAAGAGAGAGAAAAATGTTGTTGTGTTAGTGAATAGGGGTTTCCCTTGGTCAAACCCTATTTTGGTAATCAAACCTTGAAATGAATTGAAATAGAATGAAGAAATGATGATTGAACAAATATTCTATGTTGCAACTCACCAAACCCTTGAATAAAATGTTGCAATCTTGTATGAAATGGCTAGCATGAATGTAGATTTTGACTCTTGATTGAATGTTATGAATCTTGACTTGAATGCTTGTCTGAATTATGAAAACCTACATCATAAATGTTAGCTCAAAAACACACATGATGCATGAAGACTTTGACATGATGCTTGAATCTTGAATGATGCTCCAAAATGATTGATAATCAGCTCTTAAATGCTTTTGAATACTTTCTTGACCATAAAATTGTTAGAATACTTGTTCATAAAAGTTGCTAGATTGATGTTATGATTTCTTAGGTGAAAATATGTGAAATAACCTTGTATTTATACTTGTTTATGTCAAATTTCTTGAAATTACAACACTACAAGCCGACATCAGATCTAGGAGAATAAAATCTTTCCAAGAATTTGAATTTAATTTAATTCCAAGCTAAGTGTGACTCATACACCCAAGGTGGCATATGAGTCCCGGTAGCCTAGGCTTGGGACACAAATTTCAAGAAAAGTTAAGTTTAATGCCAAATTCAAGATTAGGCCCCAAAACTTAGGTGGGACCCATATACCCAAGGTGGTGTATGAGTTCCAAATCACTAAATCTAGGTCACAACCTAAAAAAACATGAATTATGATTGGTTATTTGATATTTTTCAAGATTATCCTCAGAAAAATACATTTAATAAGGCTTGTGGATGCAAAATAGGACCTAATAAGGCATAAAGAAACCCAATTTTAGCATGGAGGGCCCAAACAAATGTGAAAATATAAAGGTATAAATTTTTCTACACTACAACTCTATACTTGATAAATGTATACACTGTTTAGATAATGAAATAGGAAGAATTTAAAACCTAGTTTTTGATAGCAAGAATTTTTTATTAGTATTTACCTCATTGAAAAAAATAACCCTTTTACAAATTAAATAGTATGTGAATATTTCTAATTTCAAAAAATAAAATATTTGTATAACAGGCTAACATTTGAGGAAAAAATTATGGGCTCAAGTTTCAATCTTTTCAAAAATTAGAAATACATACCTATACATAAATGCTTTTTTTTTTTTATCAATTGTTTCTTGAATGAAATTGATCTCATTCCACCTGCACTCTATACCTAGTAAATGTATACAAAAATAACAAGAATTGAAAAGCCAATTTTTAACAGCAATAATTTTGTATTTGTATTTTTTTAACTCATTGATTTTTTTTGACAACTTTAATAGTATGTGAATATTTCTAATTTTGAAAAAAACATTTAAATAATAATCCAATGTTTGAGGAAAAATTACGGACTCGGGCTTCAAACTTTTGAAAAATTATAAATACATACCTCTTCATAAATGCTTCTTCTTGTTCAAGAGTTGTTGGTTGAATGAAATTGAGTTGGTTCCACCTACGTAGTAAATGTATACCATGTTTAGATAATGAAACAACAAGAATTTAAAACCCAATTTTTAACAAGAAGAATTTTTATTGGGATTTAACTCATTGATAGAATTAATCTATTTTCAACTTTAATAGTATGTGAATATTTCTTGTTTGATTGGGAAAATGGATCTAGGATATAAACCACACTCTTCCCAATTGTTGAGGATTATAAATGATCTCAAATCTACTTGACTACAAACTTAGTAAGAAGAGTCAATATGGTGGATCAAGGTTCTCTTCCTTATTTTTGATGATGTTTTATGATTTGATAAATTAACTAAATTGAATGATGTAATGATGTTGCTAGGTAAACTATAAAAATGCAACAATCCATTATGATTTTTGAGAAATTGAATGCATCAAGACAAAATAAAAATGAAAAAATGAAAAAGGAAGACATAGAGGAATCTAGGGTATGAATTTGGTGTAAATTTAGTTGGTCTAGGGTGTGGTGCACATTAGAATGTCCTCCTTTTTCTAGGATTTGAAAATAAAGGCTTGAGGTTCTTGGGTTGTAGCCCCTATTCTCCCAGGGTCACTATCAAAACTTCATATGTTGATGAGAAAATACAATTTCCATGTCTTGACAACTTGTGGGCTTGAATGCAGGAATGAGAGATTAGTCCTTTATCTTCCTCCAATCAGCTTCAAATCTGAAAACATGCACACATGACAGAGGGGAAAGGGTTGTGTCATATAGAGGCTTGATTAAATCAAACCCTAATTTTTGTATTTCTACCTCCACAATGGCTATAACTTAGAGATCTTACCCTTGGTAAGGTAGAGGCTGAATGATAAACAAGCAATGAATTGACTAATATTGCAACTCGCCTCTCAAATCTGCATACCTTGATTGACTAATGTCCGATAGTCATCACCTTCAAGGATAATTTTATTTGATTGATTAAATTCTTGGAAATGTTAGTGCTCACAAACAAATGATCACAAAACATGAAAAAACTTACATAACACATGATTGAAACTTGACATGATAAAACCCAATTTTTGACAACAAGAATTTTTTATTGACATTAACCCATTGACATAATTAATCATTTTGTAAATTTAATAGTATGTGAATATTTCTAATTTTAAAAAAAAAAAAAATTGTATAACAAGCTAACATTTGAGGAAAAAATTATGGGCTCAAGTTTCAAGCTTTTGGAAAATATAAATGTGTACCTTAGAAATTCTTCTTCATGTTTAAGATTTTTTGGTTGAATGAAATTGAGTTGATTCCACTTGCACTTTATACTTGGTAAATGTATATAGTATTTAGATTTAATGAAACGACAATAATTTTTTATTGGCATTTAACTCATTGATAGAATTAATTTCTTTGCAACTTTAATAGTATGTGAATATTTTGAATTTAAAAAAAAACACACATTTGTATAACAAGGTAATGTTTGAGGAAAAAATTATGGGCTCAAGTTTTAAGCTTTTGGAAAATTATAAATACATACCTCTTCAAAAATGCTTCTTTTTTTTTAGGTGTTGTTAGTTGAATGAAATTGAGTTAATTCCATTGAAAAATGTATACAATGCTTAAATAATGAAACAATTGCTATGTCTATAAAACCTAAATAATACACAAATGGGAATGAAGCATAAATAATAGTTTAATTCTATCGAGTAGGAGAGAGATGAACATGTATGGAAGGGCATTGACAAATTTTTCCATTAAGAAGAAGGAAGGTACCCACCACTATTGTAAATAAATGGAAACCATGTGTATGGTTTACATAATCTAACGGGAAAATAAACTATACATGTCACTACCATGACCTAAGAATGGCATGAAAACTTCACAATTCATTTTAAATAAATGGAAACTATGTTTGTTATTCACACAATGTAACAACATTAGTTATAAACCAAAGATGACGCACCCTAACTTAAAAATCATTAAAAAAATATTGAATGAAATTGAGCTCATTCAACCTGCACTCTATACTGGTAAATGTACTGTTGAGATAATGAAATAGTTACAAAACTATGAAGAAGAGATGAAATGACGAGAGAGATGCAATTCAATAAATGGAAAAGCTAAAACGAATAAATAAAATGGTTCACAATGGTAGAAGATAAATTGAGGGTGACAAAGTGAGAAAGATTACTTTCACTCAACATGCAAGCTATATTTGTGGCACTATTATCCAGAAATTGCTAGCTCTTCCACATCACCGAAACCATAATTCCTTATCACCACATAAATTTTAAGAAATTGATTATAAAAAAATTATCAATGATCATGATCATTAATATGCCTGAAATTTAAGGTGATGAAAATGTTTACACAAATATATGAGCTCAGTAATACAACTGTAGGAAGTCTCTCATCTTAATTATATTTGCTTATTACATTTATTTACCTAATTTTCATGTGAAAATGATCATTTAATTTCAATTCTAGCTAAGACTGCTAATGTTAGAAATGGCCTTTCCTTGGGGCTAAAGGTTGCTATCCTTCTCATGTATGAGGATGTCGATGCCTAGACAGATATAATATTTTTTATACCTACCCACCCTGGCTTTGTCAATTCATTTTCCAAGCAACCTCATAGGATAAACTTGCACATTTCTTTTTGATTAAAGAATACTAATATCGAACGACTTTGCACATGAATCATATTTATATCACCCTAATTAATACTAAATTCCACCCAGTACTAAGATTTACTATCTACTTTATTTTATATTTTGTTAAGACTCCGCACATTTTCCTCTCATTTTTATCTTTAGTTGACAGTCCTTGGGACTATCTTTCAGTCTTTGTCATGCATTTTAAATTCAACTCACATATTTCTTTATTTTCCACAAGATTTTCTCTTTGCATTTAAATTATTAATTTTTTATTCTCAAATGCTATCTATTCTCACACGACTTCTTTCATGGTTAGAAAATATCAAAATTTATGGACTTTTAAAACTAACAACTTTTATTAGAAATCCATGCCGGTGCACATACCACTATATTATGCAAGCATTTACAGTCACACGTCCAAGTATTTTATAATAAATTATTGAATTAGTTTTAGAATTTGACGATGGAAGGTTTCAGAAATAGTTTAAGTGCACCGTATTTCTCCTTAAGAATAAATCAAATTCTGGTTAAATAATTTAAAATGATGTGATTATGTTTAGAAAGATACTAATTATTCTAGGGAAAATGAGCACATAGAAAGATAATTAGTATAACACTAAAACATGCATAATTATATGTGATCCTATCTTAATATATATTATCATAATATCAAAGATCTCAAAATCTAATTTTGATACTCTAAAATCATGGATAAATATCTTTCTATCTTATATACCTACTTCAAATATCATAATTATATGTGATCTTATCTTAATATATATTATCATAATATCAAAGATCTCAAAATCTAATTTTGATACTCTAAAATCATATGTAAGCATCTTTCAATCCTATATAGGGGAGAGGGGCCTATAGTGAAGCACCCTAACTTAGCATTTCTCAAAATCCTACGTGGAAATTTCAAATCACTCCCAATTTTGTACAACAGTTTATTTGGAAACTCATGTGCTTCTATATTTCGTTTTAGGGCCACATCATCAAATATGATGGCACATTAGCATGCTTTTTGTTGAGGTATCCAAAAAGGACCAAAAAAAAAGTGAGACCCATAGTGGTGCACTAAGTCATGTTTTATTGGTGCGTTGATGTGGCATCACATGATTTGTCACTTTGCATACTGTATGGATAAAAAGTGTTTTGTGATTGGATACTAAAGTGCTCCACTATGGGGCCCATTGAGGACTATTTTTATCCCCACTATTAGACCCTACTCCATTATGGGCCCCTCTCCCCTATACCTACTTCAAACATCAAATTTATTTTTTAATTCTCACTTCAAATTTAAACATGGACAACGTCAAATATTCTAATTTATTATATCATTTAAATATGAAAATGAAATATAATTATAAATTAAAATTAGATTTTATACATTTAATATTTTTTTTTAATGCATATAGAAATAGAACATTCAACAAAACAATAGATCAGAGAAGACTTCTCTTTTTAAATCATAGGAACTAATGTATCAAATAAATCCTTTTCCTTTAATATTATGATGTTTAGGTGTTATAATAGAAAATGGCATTCATGTGCTATAATGTTAGAAGGAAATAAAATAAACTTATTAATTCATCTTTAGGTATTATGAGTTGAGATCTAAAATATTGTATAAAATTTTATTTTGTATTCTTATATTTTAGATTTTCTAAATACATTTCTAATATATAATTCTTATCAAAATATTTCCTCACTACTTAAGCATATATTCTATTAATAGCATGTTTGTACTCCTATTTATTTATACCTCTCATGTTTAATTGAACTTTTCAAGTCTATCACTATCACACGCAACTCCAAATGTAAAGTCTTCAATGAGTTTTGAGAGATGAGATTATTAAATAAAACACATTAAAATACTTTCATATTATAATAATTTAACATTAATTCTTTATTAAAATTTTATTAATATTTTTAAGGATAAATATTTAATGTGAATATGTGTCCATTTTTGAGTTTATTTATATGTTTAATTCAATAAAATAAATTACACTTGTGCATAATGTAGACACTAAAAATTGTCCTAATTAAATAATCTTATTATTTAATTAGATTAACATCATTCTAATAAATTCATGTTTCTTCTTATCCATATAATTAAATAATTATTTAATTATTCTAACTATTCTCTAAGGTTAATTTAAAAAAATTAATTGTTTAATTAATTGATCACTTTTAAAATAATTTTCTTTAATTATTTAATCTCTAACATTCTTCATAATTAAATAAATATGTTTATTTATTTAATTAACTAATTTCTAAACTCTTCTATAGTTAAATAAATATTTTTATTTATTTATTTAATTATCCATGTGGGTGTGAATAAATAAATGTTATTTATTTATTTATTACACTTGGTTTCTTTCTTCAATCTTTCCATCTTTTTTCTCTTTAGTCAACTCTATCTCAATTTTGGAATCTAAATCTTTCCTAAATCGTTAACTTTCCTTCATTTTGGAAACATCTTCTTCATCTGCTAGTCAACTCAATCTTCAAACTAGAAACTTATTCTTCACAATTATCTATTAATCAAATCAATTAATTCATAATTATCTCTTCAATATTCAAAATGGAAAATTCTATTTTGTAGTTGAGTTGACTCTATTGATTTTTCAATTATCTCAATTCTTCATCTCATCCTCATCTCTTATTTGATTTTTCCTAAAAAAATTCTATAAATAAGATCATTTCTTCATCATTTGGGGATCTCACATCTTATTCAAATAAACTCTATCAAAATCTATTATCAATCAAATCAATCATCAATCATATTGTTATGTTATTGAGATTTAGCATTCGCATTCAATGTAGAAGCAACATCACATCATTTTTTTTATGTTTGCAGTGGGATCAATAAAAGAGAGATTTAAAATTTAATTTCTTTATATATGTTTTCATGTTGCTTTAATTTCTTAATTTTCTAATTTCAATGCATACACATAACATAAACTACAAATTTATAGAACACTCCCAATGACCTCCTTCTCAATCTTGCTCTCCCTAGTTCCAAAAATTTGTTTTTGGTTTCTTTGCTCCCTTACTTGTGATCTAGTTGTGGACTTGTAAAAGGAGGAGCTCATGGGTTGATATTTTGGGTTTCCTATTGGTGTTCCTTTCCTTTTGGGAGGCATCTCTTCTTCCCCTATTATCTTAGTTATAGTTCCTACTCAGTCTATTAGGGTTCTTGTTTTCCTCAAGCCTGTTGCGAAGGGATCATTTGACCTAGTTGTTGGTGGGGTTGCTATGCTTGGATTAGTCATTCATTTGGATGCCTTATGCTTTCCCATTCTTGATCTTCTTACATATACCTTTTGAAAAAAATCCCTTCTCCATCTACTACGAAAAAATTCCTAAAGAATGTGCCACTTCTTTGTGCTTCAAATACTCCTATGGTGGTTTTAGGTCAAGAAGTGATTGATAATGCATATTTTTTCATGAGAATGGTTTGGTTTGTAGGTTTAAATTCTTGTGGCCTTCCCTCTCTAACTTGCATAGGTGGATCTCTAAGCACTAGACTCCTTTGGTTGAGGGAACGATAGAAATCTACCCTTGTGCTAGAGGATTCTTCATGGTTTATTTTTATTCAACTGATGGTAAAGAGGCTAATTTAGTTTTTGGAGATCCATCCTCTCTTGGTTGATCCTTGTTCTTTGTCCTTTAAGCCCCTAAATGATTTTGTTGATATTACCCTTGTTTGGGTAAGATTACCTCACCTTCCCTTGCATTTTTGGTGTAAATCTACCTTTAAGGATATTGAGAATTCTTTGGGTATATTGTTAAAGGTGGACATACTACTATGAAGTTTTCTTACACCTTCTTTGCATCTGCCTTGGTGGATATTGATCTATCCAAGGCCTTTCCATGTGATGTTGCTTTACATGTGCACTACTAAGAGTTTTGAGAAATAGTCAGCCATAAAATAATTATATATTTAATACTATATAATACAATGTATTTTTGTAAAGGATAAATAAATTTCATTTGGATAATGAGGTAAATAATTATATCAAATTAAACTATCTCAAGGAATGGAGAGTCATGTTAGAAATAAAAGTTATGGATATAGGATAGTTTAGCATTATTAAAAGGGATGAATGTTTACTTTAATGAAGATAGTGAAGTTGACATGTTTCATGATGAATAGATGTTCTACATAGTCATGTATGTGGATCAATGCCATATAGGATTGGATTTAATGAATGATCAAAACCATACAAATTAGCCCTAGGCATTCATTTGTTGCCTAGACAATTGATTACATATTTTGAAGAAGAGTTGTGTAAATAACTTAATCACATAGAACAGTTAGGTTTCGTCAATGGAGGTCCTAAGAGGTAATACAATAAAGAGGTCTATAGAAGGTGGATAATTAATTGACACCACTAGCCTATATTTTTTGAGGTCAAGAACATGAACAAATGGAATTCATAGATTATGAAGTGCATAGCAACTTGAAATAAAATTAATTAAAAAGTAAAGAGAATACACACAAACTATCTCGAACCTTCAAGTCATTAAACATTATTCAATTACAAAATTCATTTTTTTAATTTTAAAATTAAAGATGCTCTATATTACCTGAGTGAAACTTTGATGACCACCTTCACTGCTAGGTGTTTCCATCAAAGGTACAAGTTTAACCTATTCAATATTAAAATGAGATATAAGAATACCATTCATATAGCGTTCAACTATTTACATGTAATATTTATAATTTTTTACTAGTTACATACCTCTGCAGTAGATGTCGTCATCTAATAGGGAGGTACAGGACCCTTAAAAACAAAGTGAACACTATGACCATGAAATTTCATTATAATTATTCAACTAATTTAGTTAATCTTTCATTTTAAAAATGAAATTTAATAAATTAAATTAAATGAACTTGCTAAAATCTACCTAACTATCAAGGTTGAATGTGTTATTCAAGAGGGCATCTATCATCACTCTCTCATCAGCTGTAGATGTACCCTAGGCACATACATCCTAATTGTGGCATATAAAATTGGACACTCTTGAGAAAAGAGTCAATTTCATGCCTAATGTGACCTACTTTTGAGCACTCCTGCATTATTCATGCTTCAAAATAGCATTTATAGGCCCCTAAGACCCATTATTTTTTTATCTAGAGGCCCATTTCACTTGAGAAATCACTTAAATCCTGACAAGCAACATTCAATTTAGATCCATATCCTGAAAACCCACCTTCAAAAACAACCGGTGGGACCCATTCACCACCTTGAGTGAATGAGTCCCCTCTGGTGGGACCCATTCACCAAGGGTGGTGAATGAGTCCCTTTTGAGGGAAATTTCAATTTTGAGCGGGAATTCAATTAATTCAACTTAATTTTTTGGTGTATGTCAACCTCTTAGGTCTAAATAACAGGATAATTAGGTGTTGATGCTTATAAATACTCATTTTAAGTAATTTTTCACATCTCTTAGTCATTTTTACAAAGAAAATTCTAAATTCAAGTCTTTCACAACAAGTTTCATTAGCAAAGTTAAAGTTTTAGGGTAGCAAACTAGGGTTTTTGCAGGTATTGAAGCTCACTTTTTGGATCAAGGTTTCATATTGCAAGGAATTGATGATGGATGCCTATGGTGAGTCATGGAGGAATGTAGGTTGAGGAGATGCAAATAGCCATCAAATCACAACTAAAGACTTGTTTTCAAAGTGATTCCATCTTCCATTTCTTCTCTATCTTTAAATTAAGATTTACATTTCATTCACATTCCATTTGCATGCCTTTTTCCTCTATTTTTGATGTGTTTTAGGATTTCTAGGGTTGAAGTTTTGCATCTTTCAAACCATATTTGTATGTCTTATTCTAGCACAATAGAATAGGGTTTTATCATACTTCAGACTTTCCTAGTCTTTAGCACACTTATGACTAGGGTTTTATGTAGATTTTTGTCAATTTAAGGTTTGATTACACAACTAGAGGCTTGACCAAGGAAAACCCCCCATAAAATAACCATTTTTAAGTTGTTTTACATGAATTTTTAGAGATCTCAAATTAGGTTTATGTTAGAAAGTGTTGTACAAGTGTCAAGGTGTAGAACAAAGACTTGAAATTACAAAAAATTGAAAGTGGACTGATTCGCCATGCATGGAAAATGAGTCCCTCATGAGGTGACTTTTTGATTCAAATGCATATCTAGACACCCAGTTTGCAGAAATCAATTTATGGGCAGAAAAACCATGACCTAGGATTGATTTGCCCAGGGTGATGAATGAGTCCCAGTCTCTCAAAAGTTAGATTTTATAGATTTCCATATTTCTTTCTAGTCATCTTTAGCTTTACAGGTACACATATTCTTAAAAATAGCTTTTTGTTTGGTTTAATTGGCATTTTCATTCATCCTTTTAATCTTTTTGCAAACAACACTATGTTTTCAAACATTGCATATTTCTTAGGTTTTGCATTCATAATCAGTCAATTACATTACTTACTTTCATTTAGATAATCTCATTTAGCCTTAATCACATCACACATACATTAGATTAAGTGGACCACATTTATTTTGAGTGTTTATCTCTTTCCTTTTAGGTGAAAAGCCCTAAGAGTGTAAGAGTAAGCTATAGACCTCATCAAAATCTATGGTTCATTTTGGTGAACCTGCATATTGAACATCATATAATTCTAATTTGCATTTATATTTGCATTCTAGGGCTTCTTAAAGTTGTATTAGTGAAAGTATCATTTAGATTTCATTATTGAATCTTATTTCATTACATCATCCCAAAATTCTACATTTTGTCTTTAATTGCACTGTACAGATCTAAGGACATCCAGAAAAAGTCAAAAAAATAGAAAAAATTAAAAAATACCTATCTTTTGACTCATTTTCCACCTAGGGTGAATCAGTCGCACTACAAATTTTGATTTAGTGTTTCTAGAATTTAATTTATTGCTTTTTGCATTTTTGTTTCCTTCAGTTTCTTTTTTGTCAGTTTAGTTATTTTATGTTTCTTTTACATAAGCATCTCTTTCTTTCATGGCATTTATGGATAGTCTTAGATTTTTGCAAATTTCCTTTTCAGTATTCGTTCTTAGTTCTTGTAGATCATACTCATCGATACATAGAAACAAAAAAATAGAAACATCAAACCAACCTTTGAAACAAATGATTCAATTTAGAAACATCTCATCCAAGTCTCTTAATAGTGATGATGTAGACAAGTTAGATGAAGTTTTTCAGGACTTCCTCTCACTCACTTCATCCTCTAAAGCTTTCCATGAGAAACCTAAAAAAATTAATGATAACTTATCCCTCAAACCTTTTGGTTGTGATGACTTTGACTTGTTGGATGATGCCCTTCAAGACTTCATATTGCATAAGTCATCCACTAAGGTTTTTTGCTACAGACCCACAATAACAAGCATTAACACCTCTAATGCTTATCCTAAAAAGCTTAAACTAATTGATGATAACGTACCCCTCAAACCTTTTAGTCGAGATGATTTTAGCTTGTTAGATGAGCCCCTCTAGGACTTCATCTCACTCAAGTCATCCACTAGGGTTTATTGTGAGAAATCTAAAACTAAGGACGTTAATGTGATTCAACATCAACTCATTCTTTACCCACCCTCACATAAACTTCATCCTTCCTATAAACCTGAGTTCACTCTTTACCCACCTAAAACCAATGTGTTGCAGTAATCCAGTAATGTTACTATTGCTCATTCATATAATACATGAAACAATCTACAACCATTGCAAATAACCCCACCCTCTTTACCTTTACCTAATCTTCCTAGTGCCCCTCGCTTTCCCTTACACACAAAGGAGTATGATCTTGTTGAACAAAATTAAAGAATGCTCCTGCAAAGATTTCCCTTTGGAATTTACTTTAGAATTCACCAAACTATCACACTATTCTTCAAACAACATTACAACAAATTGTAGTTCCTCCTAGTACAACTCTGAATGATGTGGCAGCTTTAATACATGGAATGAAAAAAGTTAATCTAGACATTACTTTCCATCAACACTACTTTCCATCAAAAGAACCCTTATCGATAATGGTTTTTCCCTTAATGTGTGTAGTGTGAATCTCCTTAATAGATTGTGTGTTGACAAGTCACAAATAATACTTGATTCCATATCCATTTGAGAATTTTACAATACAACAAAGCAACCGCTTGGTATAATCACTTTATCTATTATAGTGGGGGTGGATACTTTGCAAACTCCTATTCATGTCATGCCTTATGATCTTTCGTATAATCTTCTTTTAGGCAGACCATGGATTCATGAGATGAATGCAGCACCTTCAGCTTTCATCGTATAATGAAATATATCTATAACAATAACATTTATCAAATTGAACTAGACCCCGAGCATGAAAGTTGCTTGCACTGGGTGCTTCCATAGTAGTGGTTTACACTTTCTGTGAGATCCTGATTTTTGTTGAAATCACATATTTTTAGAAAATATAATGATTTAAGCCTTGAAATGTTCCATTTAAAATATTCCAATTGAAGAGGGTTTGATCAACGCACCTTATATCAAACCCCCTTGGATAGAACACCACTAGTTTTAAACCATACCTATAACGGAGTCTCCTTTACACCTATCAAAATGCTGATAAAAATTTACTTTTGATTTACCTTTTGGGGAATCAAATGAATTCATTTAAATTTTATTTTTTGTAAGTATGTAGTGTTTATTATAAGCTTCCAATAAGGTATAATTTTAATTAAATTTAATTTGATTATTATATTTATTTTTTATTTCTTGTGAACGTAGGTTTTTCATCGAAAAATCAAGCTCTTTGTTCACATGTGGAAAAATAGAATATTATCAAATTTTTTTTTTAAATATGACTATGCCAAATATTGAAGTCCTTGATCCAACAAAAAAAAGGAATTTTGATACATACAAAAAAAATTATGTGTTATACGGTCTACCTATGCCTGAATTGTAATTGGTTTGACTTCAAAACTTGATTAAGGAAAAAATATTCAATAAAACACTATGAAACTAATTGGAAGCACTAGATATCATAGTTACAAATATAAATTCAAAAAAATTAGAACTTTATCCTTCATGGAAAAAAAGTTATGTTTTATATGGTGAGTGTCACTTCTTAAAAATGGTGTTTACTGAAAAAAACTAGTTCTCGAAGGAGGTAGAAAAAGAAGTGCAATATGATTCCAATTTTTTTGAAAAAAATATATTTATAATCTACATGAAAAATGTCACAAATCATTAGTTTGCATCATCTTCAAATTCGTCACAGTTTAGTCACTATAGGTGTCTGAAAGTGAGGATTTAGTTAGAAAAAAATAGTTTAGTGTCTAGTTTGGCCAAAAATTGTAAATCAGTATTATGGGATCACCCCACCTCAAAAAAGGAGCTACAAGTCATCTAAAAAAATTAATTGCAACATCCAATATAGACCTTCTTGAAATTTAACAAAACAATGAATAATTGGTATCTAAATTATTTGGTAATGATTGGGGATCCTTAGAATTCACACCTTCATTTATGGGAAAATACATAATCATACAAAAGAAAGATGAGAAACAAGAGCAACCAACCGTCATGTCAACTCAAAATTTTGAATAGCCTTCTCAAACATCTATCTTCTTTACTTTGGAAGAAAATACAACATACACAACAAATTTTGATGAGATAGATTATCAATCTTTGCCTAATCCAAAAGAAATGGAAAGACTATGGAAAAGGATAAGAACTTGTAAAAAAATTAGGATATACTAGAAAAGGGTGTGGAAAACATGAGCAAGGTATTCATGTTCCTATCAAACCTACTATGCAAGAGAAAAAAAATAGATTGGGCTATTCTTTTTCTAAGACGAAAAAAGCTACTCAACGACCATGTTTGAACGTCAACACTATTACATGTCAACCAAAACACAAACTCATAATCAAACATCCTGAATTGCTTGATATGAACTTACCACCATCATGGAAGTATGTTGATAGTGATGAAACTCTCAAACAAATGTTAGGAGTTAATGATAACGCATCCTCTACTGCCCCCATGAAACAGGTTACTCGTGCTATGATCGTTACCAAGCAAAATGATAGTGATATCACTGAAGAATCTCATGAGTCTAAAGTTCCTAAATCTAATGCACTCTCTTTAGGAGATATAATTGATGTGATAATGGACCTCGATGATAAAGACAAAGTTATTAAAATTGGGAAGTGCCTTGATGATGAAGAACAAGAAGAAACTACAACTTTACTTCATGATTTCCTGATATTTTTGCTAGGAAATATTCTAATATGCCAGGAATTGACCCAAAAATTGTGACACAAAACATTGTTCTTGCTGAAAAATGCTAAACCCATTCGCCAAAAGATATGAAAAATGCACCCTACAATAGCCTTGCATGTTAAAGTTGATCTTGAAAAACTTTTTGATGTAGGATTCATTCAACCTATTGATTATTCACCTTGGATCTCAAACATTGTCGTAGTTTCTAAACCCGATAATCATATTAGGATATGTATGGATTTTCATGACTTGAACAAAGATTCTTTAAAAGACAACTTTCCACTTCCTAATATTGACATGATCATGGATTCAACTATTGGACATGCTTTGTTGTCATTCATGGATGGATTTTTTGGTTATAATCAAATTCTTATTAATCCTTAATATCAATACAAAACCACCTTTACAACTATTTGGGGAATGTTTTGTTGGGTTGTAATGCCTTTCAGTTTAAAGAATGTTGGTGCTACTTATCAATGATCAATGACATTGATCTTTCATGATTACATCCACAAAATTTTGGAAGATTATGTTGATGACATCCTTGCTAAATCCTTAACAACACAAGACAATGTAAATGTTCTTCGAAAAATCTTCAAATGATTACATAAATATAATATGCAATTAAATCCAAAAAAGTATTTCTTTAGTGTAGATAGTGGTAAAATTTTGGGGTTTGTCATATCTCACAGAGACATTGAGGTGGAAACAAAGAAGATTGATGCTATTATTAACATGCCACCTCCTACGAACATTTCTCAATTACGAATGTTACAAGATCGTATTTAAGTTATCCATTATTTTGTTGCATCTTTAGTCAATCGCACATTACCTTTCATGCATCTTCTTAAAAAGGGTGTAGCTTTTGAGACTTTAAATGAATATCTTGCAACTCCACTCATTTCACAACCCATCATGCCAAACAAACCGTTCATCTTGTACATAGCCACATTAGCCCATGCTCTTACAACATTGTTGGCTCAACAATACAATCATGGAAAATAAAATCCTACTTATTACATTAGTTGAACCTTAATTGATTATGAAACTCAGTATTCACCAATAGAAAAATAATTCTTGGCTCTTGTATTCACTACTAGTAAGTTGTGACATTATTTACTAAATGCTAAAATAAAAGTCATAACAAAATTTGATTCCCTTAAACATCTCTTTAACAAAGCATACCTTTTCTGGATGCTTAGCCAATTGGGTGATATTGTTAACTGAGTTTGACCTTAAGTTTGTTACCCAAAAAGAAATAAAAGGACAAGCCTTGACTAATAACTTAACTGATGCTCCTTCTCTTGCTTTACCTAATCGCGACTCCTTTCCCAATGATAGTGTCTTGATCACTGATATTAAAACATGGGAATTGTATTTTGATGGATTTAAGTGTAGAACAGGTTTCCGTGCTGGAGTGGTGTTAATTTCACCTGACAGAAAGCCTATTCCATTTTCCTATTGCTTACATTTCCTATGTACAAATAACACAACCAAGTATGAGGCATTAATCACTAGATTGCGAGCTACTTTAACCATAGATGCTAAACATATCAAAATATTTGGCGATTCACTTTTAGTAATCAAAAAAATCAATGGGACATATCAAGCTAAACATTACAAGTCATCGAAATACAAGGATCTTATAATGAAATTGTTAGAGAAGTTTGAATCATTCACCATTGATAGCATCCCACAAAAAGAGAATAGACATGTGGATTCAATGGTGAGTTCATCCTCTCTTGTATCCCCACATGATCTTTCAACATAATTCACCTTTGTTATTCTTTCTTCCCATCATGAAACCTTCAATTGATACTCTATTAGAAGACATTTTAACAATAACTCAATATGACTCATGTGAATGGTATGATACAATATACCATTATTTAAAAGATGGTACCTACCGTTCCCGAGCCCACAATGACAAAAACTTGAAATCGTTTACACAAACTAGTAGCTAAATATGTGATCCTCACTGATGTGTTGTATAGAAGATCCTTTAATGGTCTCTTACTAAGGTGTCTTAAGCATTTTTAAATCCCTATAGCCATTGAGTAGGCTCATGCTGATGCCTATGGAGGTCATTTTGGAGGACAGTCATTAGTGCAAAAACACTTATGTAAGGGATATTATTGGAGACATATGGAGAAATACTGCTTAACTTACGTTAAATGATGTCACAAATTTAAAAAACATAGCGATTTGATCTATGCTCTTGCTTATGAGCTCTATGACCAAATTCCCATTTGGTCATTTTCAGTATGGGGATTGGATCCTATGGGAAAAATTTCACCACCCTCTTCCGCTGGCCATACATTTATCATAACTCCAATAGACTACTTCACAAAATGGGTAGAAGCTATTCCTCTTCGATCTACAAATGCTAAAGTAATTTTTCATTTCATATTGGAACACATAATTGCTCGTTTTGGACTTCCTTTTGCTATTGTTTCAAACAATGGAACCCCATTTAAGAATAACAAAATCAAGAAGTTTCTTGAAACATTCAACATTCAAAATTGATTTTCCACACCATATTATCTACAATCCAATGGACAAGTTGAAAGTACTAATAAGATTTTGGAACAAATCCTAAAGAAAACTATTAACAAACATCATAAGGACTGGCATACACAATTACATTATGTGCTTTAATAAATAGAGAATCACACCAAGCAATTGTTTTGCTACATTGTCAAAGCCTTTAATAAATAGAGAATTGGGTTGAAGTTTTGATGTCCACACGAAGCTTATCCAAGATTTTTATACTACACGCATTAAGAGTGGAGCCACTATCAACAAGGGTTTGCTTTATCCCTGTCATATTTTATTGAGATATTATTTGGAAAGCTTCATTTTGTTTTTACACATCCAAAGGGGGGAGTTCACTTTGCTGGAAAACAATGTTAGCATTCAATCCTTGAATTATGGCTGCTATGTCATTTGGTTGTGCATTAGAAGGGATAGGAAATTGTTGTAAGTTTTTTTGGATCATATTGTTATAGTGAGGGGAGGCTTGAATAAGGTTGCACATTGATATCTTAGTAGGAGTATTCTTAAGTTGCTCAAAAAGATCATACTCCTTGTGACCTGGTAAGAAAGGGTTAGGTGGGATAGGATTAGGCAATGGTAAGGGTGTTGGTGTGGGTTCTTGTGGTTGTGGATTATTTCGAGTGTTATATGTATGAGCAACGGTATTATAACTCAGTTGTTGTGATACATTAGTTTGAGGAGGGTAAAGTATAAGTTCAGGTTTATTTTGAGTTTGTTGTTTGTGTGAAGGTGGGTAGAGAATTAGAGGTTGTTAGGATGTCCCACGGGGTATGTCTAAGGACCATTGAACAAGAGGGATCTAATGGACACTTGCACATTCATAACCTTAGTGGTCTTAGTTTGATGTATCTCTAATGAAGGGCAATCTAAAATTACCTTTTTATTGGAGGAAGACACATTATTAGTGTTGTCATTTCCTAGCATCATGATATTCTCCCTAGGAGGAGATTTTTTAGGAGAACAACAAGCCACATGTGCTTGAAAAGTAGGGCTTGGGTCTTCCATTATAACTTCATCACCAATAGGGGAATGATCAATGATGGGATTATCAAGAGGGGGATGATTAGGAGAAGGTGTTAGTTGAATTTCCATTGTATTTAAGGTCTCATTCTCTTGTGCCATGTTATCTACCCTACTAGGAGAGCTTGTAATATGTTCATCTAAGTTTGAGTTTTGTAAAGTATCTTCATCACAAGTGGGGGAGGCATCAAGTGAAGGACCAATATAATTGTCAAATATATTATCTCAAATGGGAAGAGCATGAGGGAAGGGAGGATCAAGGCTATCTTGACTCTTAATAGAGATGTCTTCTAACACCAACCTATCCTCTTTGCATCAAGAAGGGATATTAGGAGATGGGAAATGGGTATGTGCAGGATCATCATGGAAAAAATAGGCCCTTAAGTGGCGAAAAATTCAAAAAAATTAGAGTTAGGCAACTTGACGTAAAAATTTGAATAATTTATCTATATTATTTCAAAAATATGTAAGAATAGAATTTGTAGAGAATTGAATTTAGTTTCTAAAATACTAGGTTTATTTTATAAAAAAAAAATCTATTTGATGAAATTTTGAAATTTCAATGTAGCAGTACTTAAATTTCAGGGAAAAAATATGAAGTGGGTGTCTGTCTGACCACCATAACAACAATAAAATGATAATTTTTTTTATAAGATTTTAGATATAAGTAGAGGACTCATGTCCCAATATGATGCATTTTTTTTTGTAATTTTTTTCCAAGTAAATAATTAATTATGATTTTTTATTACAATTTTTAAAAAATATAAAAACTTGTATGTCTGACTACCTTAACTTGGTAAAAACTTCATGAAATTCATTTTTTTTTTAATCCTATAGTACGCAAAGTATAGAATGTGATGCATGTTTTGGATTTAAAAAATGTGATACCATTTGAAAGCTATAGATGTTTTTCAATCACCCTATCAATCAGGACTTTAGTCATAATTCAAATAGAAAATGAATAATAATTATTTATTAAAATCAAAGTAAAGCATAATTTATATTAGTGGAAAGCTGAGAATCTCCTTTATAAACCCTTTTAGTTTCATCAATTTTGGATAAAAAAAGGTCGTCAGCCACATACCCATCATATCACCACTTTTTGGCCCATCATGATCCTGCACATACCCAAATGTTGATTGTCATGGTTATCAAGACTAGGTAAGGCAATATTTAGAAATGTGTCTATTATCTCCTATTTGTGTTGTCCAATATCTTCCAAAGGGGAATAAGGAGATGGACAATCAAGACCTTCAAGACTTGTAACTTCCTTCATTAAGATACCTTCGTCACTAATAGGAGAGGTATCAGGAGAAGAACAAGTATGACTGTTTTGATTGTCTACACTACCATTCACACCAATGGGCAATGTAATATTAAGGATTGTGTAAAGGGTTTGATCATGTTTCTTAAAGTCCTCATTGTGGTAATCAAAATTGAACTCATAAGAGGGAATGTTGTAGTTATACAATCCATTATTAACCAAATCAAAGCCACATATTTTGAAAGAAAAAATGGTATGATGAAAAAGGAAAGAAAGTACAATGCAATGACTTAAAAGGAAATGCAAATTTCAATGTTTAAGTAAGCTAATTTTTTGTTTACACAATGCAACAATCTGAAAATGAAATGTTGTGAATGCAAAAGTGAAATTAAACAATGCATTAAATGATGTATTTTAAGTGAGATCTAGTGAAATGCATGTTACAAAACTCAGCTAACTAATACACATAGGTAAAAGTACCAAAAAAAAGCTTTAAAACAAGGTTTTCAGTTCTGTAAAGGGTTGTTTCAAGGGTGAAAAGGGACTAATTCGCCCCAAGTGGCGAATTAGTCCTAGTATGGAATTTTTTAATATTTTGATGTTTTCTAAGTGCTATGATGCAAACCTAGGTGATCAATGTAGAATTTCAAAAAATTTACATGAAATTAGATGCCAAAAATGCAACCTAAATGCACTTTTTTATGAATGCAAAATTTGAAACCTAGCATGCAAATGAATTCATGCAAACCCTAATGCAAGATTAATGCAAGCTAGATTTATGATGAGGAACTCCAAATCAAACAAGAAAGTATTCAAAAATGAAAGTTCACCAAAATGTACCATAGATTTTTGGCACCCAAGATCTTTCTAGCACTTTTAGGGTTTTTCACCTAAAAGGAGAAAGAAGGATCAAAATGCTCATGTTACATTCAATGTAAATGCAATATGGATGGAATATGGATGCAATATACCTAGAAGCAATGTTTGAATGCAAGCAAATAATAATATTAACTAATTAATGAACAAAAATTAAAGGAAAACAACTTGTTTGAAAACACATTGTGTAATGCAAGAACACTTGGAAATAAATACAAAACTATAACAAAAATGGAAAAAATTGAAAGTGTGCCCCTGGAACATGGATGAAGACTGGAAATGACAATTGAAATTTTGTTGATGCTAAGTTTTAGGCCTAGAGGGACTCATTCACCATTCTGGGCGAATCAGTCCTAGTTCTGCAAAACTGAACCAAAGAATATTTCAGACAAAAGGGTATCCAAAAATGGAGAAAACCAAAAACTGACCCTAGAGGGGGACTCATTCGCCACTCATGGAGAATGAGTCCACTTTTGAATTCTTGAATATTCAAATGTAGAATCCATAGCTCTCGGTCTATACTTTGATTCTCTATAGGTGTCCCCTTCTGAAACTCTAATTTTTGAACCTGAAAAATGATTTTTATTCATATTTTGACTTGTTGAATGAAGAGAAGATCTAAGCAAATTTGTAACTTGATTATTCAATGATTTCCAAGCCTCCAAGAGTCCTAAATCTACAAACACACAAGACAAGAGAGAGAAAGGTTGGATGTTAGGGCATGGGGGTTTTCCTTGGTCAAACCCACTTTAGGTAATTAAACCAAAATGATGAAAGAATTGAATGAAAGATGAAATAATGGAGTTTATTACCTTGCATTGATGTTTGATCTTAAATTTTTTTAGCAAAATATTAAGAATATTCCCTTGAATGTCTGAAAAATTGATCTTGAATAGCCTGTATTGTTAAAAATCCTAGCTTGCTTGAGAAGATAAATGATGAATGAGTTGTCAAAATGAGTTGAGAGATGTAAATTAGGGCTTAGAAGGTTGTATTTATAGTAAATTCACCTATTTTACCCATTAATACCTCATGATATGCCGACATGAAATAAAATTAAACTTAAATTTCACTTTTTTCCTACTAAAAAGTAAAAAATGGGCCAAATGGGACTCATTCGCCACCCATGGAAAATGGGTCCCACCTCGATGGGATTGATTCACCATGCATGGAGAATGGGTCCTACATGGGACATTTTGATAGCTAATATGGTAGGAGATAAGGAAATAAGGTTTAAATTGCAACTTTGTCAAGTATTAGATCAAATATTGCCTTGGGATGCACAATATGGGTTAATAGGGACCTATTCATGATGATGTGAATGTCAATTAGGGCTTGGGACACATAATTCAATGTGAAAGTGTGCTTTTAATACACTTTACAACACTAAATAAGGTCCACATAGCCTAGGAAGGCACACGAACCAATGTGAATGTGTGGGACACATTACAACACTACTTTAACATTAAGTTTGTTTTGCAATCCTTCTAGATTGATGTAATAATGCAATTAAATATGTTTAATAATCTTGAATTAGGGGGAAATGGGTTTATTAAGTCTAGAAGAGCATGAAAGTATCTTACAACACCTTTACAAGATATCATTAAAAGCATGTTTGTATGAACCAAGATCCTAATACTTGCAAAACACAATAAATAAACACATTAGAAGATCATATGCAAGCATGAATCAAGATTCCCCATGAAATCTATTTAAATTGCTAAGAAAAAGAAATGAAATGAAGAACATAAATAAGTATAAAGTAAAGCTATCAAATCCTATTTAAATGTAAAGCAAACTCTTGATCCCATGGGGGAGTTGGTGCCAATTTGATGTGAAAATTGGCCCTTTCCCAACTCCTATGATGCAAGATTGATGAGTGATTAAGAGTGATCAACTTTGTTGAAGATTCAAGTCTGCTCCATGATGAAAAACCTGCATAACCTATCTAGACTTCGATAAAATGGATGAAAATGTTAATGCTTGAACATGAAATTGAGTATAATAAATTTGCTCAAATTGTGGATGCTTGTCGATGATCAAAATGAGTAAATAAACCTCTTATTTATAGAAAGACGAGATGGAGAAATGAAAAATGGGATGAATGTGTGATCATTCAACACCAAATAGACAAGTGCCACTTGTCAAGAGATGAATGGATGAACGATGTGCACATTTTGATGAATGTGCCCATAAATGCATTTATTTGAAATTTGAAATTAGTGAAATGACAAGTTGGATGAAGAGTCAAATGGAGTAATGGCCACTTGGCTCAATGCAAAAGGACTTATAAGATGAAATAAATGTCTTGTTGGAAGGACAAAGTCTACTTGGAGGGATTTTCAAATTGAAGGAATATTCCCCTACTATGCCATGTTGAGAGAAAATAGGGATTTAATAAATGAATTAAATGTATTTTCATGTGCAAGTGGAAAAAACTAGAGGATGGGACATGAATTAGGACTAAATTAATCAAGGGTTAATTATTTTAATGAAGGATTAGATGATGTGACTATTTGATATAGATTTATGGGTTGATTTAAATCAAAAGATGTGAAAAATATGATATAAACATTAATTAAATAAATATTTTTGATTAATTTACCTAAAGGAGATGGATGTTAGATTAAATCAAATAAGGTTTTAATTTATTTAATTTAATAGGGGGACTTTAGAGATTTAATCAAATAAAATGAATTATTTAATTAAGTAGAGATAATTAGATCAGATTGATTGATTTAATTAACAAGAGAGAATGACTTAATCAGATAAATGATTTATTTAATTAAGGGAAGGAAAATTGATGAATTTAATAAAATAAGGGTATTCGATTAAAAGGTTAGACCGAGGGATGATTTGGGATGAAAGGGTGTTAGTAATCGAGATTAGATGTGTAATGTCAATCAGTATATTTTACGTGTCTACATTTTTCCCCTCTTTGAAGAAAAGTACTTGTTGTGTTGGTTCAAAGAATAAACTATCTCAATAAAAAAGCCAAAAAAAAATTAATTTCAAAATTTTCCCCACTACTGCCAAGGCAAGAGAAAACATGCCAATATACTGCCCCCTTAAGAGATTAGACGAAAATTCTTATTTTTGGGTGATCTCGCGAAAAAAGAGGACAAGGTGCGCGATGGGTCCAAAAAGGCTCCAAGAGGTCAAAAAATGAAATAAAATGCAAAAATCAACCCTCAAACAAACAAAAACAGGATTGGTGGTCCAAAACCCTAGCAACACGACTAAACGAGGTAAAAAAACCCTAACTTTTGGGCTTAAATAGGCCTTGAGGGGCCACTTCCAATTCATTTTCACATTCAGCCTTGAGAGATTCTACAATTTTAAGCTCTGACACCTTGCAAAAATGGCACAATGACAGCTCCCCAGACACATTTTTGATAGTGTACAGATGCACCAGAGGCTTCCTAGCACTGGACCACTGGTGAGTCAACTTGACCTGAGCTTTTTTTATTTTTGTGCTTATTTAATGCATTAGGAAATTTAGATTTTAGGAGCGGTGCCATATTACACCACTGCAAATTTCAAATGCCGATCAACATGAAACTGTGTCGTTGTCACGAGTAGCGACGTCATGATGCAGTTTCAAGTTTGCGATCAAATTCTAAACTACAACGCCTTCACAAAGTGCACCGCCGCAGTGCCCTTTAGAACTAAGGTTTCCTTCCAAACTAACCTGCCATCCCAAACTATGATGTCGTAGTGTGATTTAGGAGTTTAAAGCTTCTAGCGGCATAGTTTCAAGTTTGCAAATTGTACCGCCATCACAGATAGCGACATTGAGGTTGTTTCGGGATGCCGAGACAAACTAGGATCACGATTTTTTTTCAATAAATTTTAACAAGTGTGTGACTTTCTTGATGCAGGAGGAGGCGAGACAGATCTACTCACATAAGCACAGGTCCTGAGAGATTTTTTTCCTTTTGAATAATTTGTCCAACCGAGAGCAGGAGTGCCTAGGAGAGATGGGAGTTTGTTGCATTGCCTATGCATCGCTCGTGCAGACACACCTGGGCATGATGATGACACTTGTTGAGAGGTGGCATAGTGAGACCTCCTCATTCCACCTTCTAATGCGCGAGGCCACTATCACACTGGAGGACATGTTGTAGATCTTGAGACTGCCTATCCATGGTGAACGGGTTATTTATGATATGGGTGCTAGGAGGGAGGCCTGTTATGCCATCATGGACACTGATCAGATTATATTTTGTGAAAGCCAGATTGAGCTGGAGCACCACAGGCCTATCGTGTCACCTTACCACCTAGTCATTGCATCCATCATATCGGGTCTCATTACACTAGATCGGCAGGGCCGATACTTCAGTCTTGGATGGGGGCTTGCTTGGGAGCATATGGTCTAGCGGCGACCAAAACTTTTTGCATGGGGGCCAGTTCTACTAGCTTCACTTTACAAAGATTTGCATGAGTTTTCCTATCTGGATGGTAGGGCACTTGGGGCGGGGGTCACACTCCTGCATGTCTAGGCTTGTGAACACATCCCCATGCTTCATCTAAGATTTGTTCTAGTTCCAACAGAGCTAGATGATCTAGTGGTCTAGTGATACAAAGGAGGTCTTTTGTTTACTCATACAGGACAACAGAGGATTCCTCATTGGAGGAGTGTCCTTGACAATATGCGAGTGTTTAGATGGCAGCCATCCCTTGGGTAGCCAGCATGGTTTGATAATGCGCAAGTAAAAACTGATGCATGGTAGGGAGCATATGATGATTGAGATGTACCTACTAGGAAGGGTTTAGAGATAGCTCGGTGAGCCAGAGGATAGGTCTTAAATCAGTACATGGCCATTTTTGTGTGGACTACGAGCCAGAGCTCATGGGGTCGGTATATATCTACCCATGAGGCAATTTAGAGTTCCATCCAGCTGGTGGCCAAGCCATGGCCATATGACCAAGGACAGGAAGATCCAGGTACCACACATGCCTATAGAGCTTGGTTTTGGCTACCACTTAGACTTATAGTTCCCATGACACCATCTGCTCAACAGAGAGCTAGAGGCAGGAGAGTGGGATGGGGTTGGGGGGATGGAGATTAGGATCAGGGAGGTGGTGGGCTACCACGGGTTCATTATGTTCAAGATCAGGGACCATAGGATCAGCCACGCCGAGATCTAGGGGTGGGAGAGAAAAGACAGGATGCCCCTGGTAGGACTAGGATGAGCAGGATTAAGCACAGTAGGACAGGGTCCGGACATCACCCAGAGATGGGGATCAGGATCAACCAGCCGTATAACCACCTCTCTAGCTAGACCATAGAGATGGTTAGATTTTGTAGTTATAGGCCTAGGCGCAAGCACTTACGGTTGAGAGAGATCAAGCCATTTTACAGAGAAAGGCCGCAAAGCTACAGGCAGTCACTGAGATAGGTAGACACTAGTAGGTAGAGAGCATGCATACATCCTCCTTCTAGAGCATGATATCACTTCGAGCATATAGGGAGGCTATCCAGGCTGGTAACTATTACAAGTTATATTATTACCAAGTCGTGCCAAGGGCAGCTTGAGTCCGAGACTTCTCATAAAATACAGGGCACAGGTTGGTAGAGGAGCACAATGAGAGAGCAGGTGGTGAGGGCAACAACTAGCAGGGCTAGACCCATTTTTGATTGAGATAGGATTCTTTTTGTGCCCCTATGGGATCATTTTTGATAGCCCCATGCGCCATTTTGTACTTATTGACATACATGTACATTGATTCTATTTTTTGTTCTGTGACAATGTATATTTTGATGAGATATATGATATGAGATGGTGATGTTTTGATGTGATATGATATGTCCTACCTTTACTGTATGCTATATGGATGCTTTTTTCTTTCTATATACTATGTGATGCAATGATGCTATGATGTTATGGTGTTCCTTATGTTTTTTGTGATGATGTTAATGTGATGAGATGCTATGTTTTTCCTTATCTTTTCTGTTATGATGCGATGATGCAAGATGCAATGATTATGTGACTAACAGATCTATATTATGCTCCTAGTGGATAAAATGCAATCTTTTTCCTTATCTTCTCTCATGCATTATATGGTGATGTATTCTATATTATTCTTATAATGATGTTATTTATGCATGTGTTCATGAATGTTATGATGGTATTTATGATATGGTATGATGTATGCAAATGATTTTTTATATGGATGTATGTGTGAAATTCTTAGAATAACAAATCTATATTATGCAAATGATGGAAATGAAATGTATGTGATATGATTTAATATTTCTATATGATATGATATTCAGTATGCTGATGGTTGGTAGATGTAGGATGAATGCAATGATGATAATGATTTTTGATTAACTGCCCTAGTACCATGTTAGCACAAAAAGCAAGAGTTAGAAGAAAATAAGAGATCAAGAGACAAGATGATAATGATGATGATAATTACTTTCCGAGGAGTTAGGATTTTTAAAGGACTGATTACCTTATGTTTGTTTACCCACATAGGCATAATGCATCAAGGTATAAAGAACCAGGATGGTGTTGTACCTAGTGTGATGGAATTTGACTCAACAATTAGATAGGAGTACTCCTATTCACACATGGTGTACAAAACCTTATTCAAAATGCAATTCAAATATTTCAAACATCTCGGGAAAAAGCATAGAAAAGAAAGATTTCCCATGTGGTCAACAAGATACCTAAAACACCCTCCCTAGACACCTAAACAAAGCACGCATGACCAAGTTATATTATAAGAATATCCAAAAAACACAACAGATAAAAATATAATGATCATTGCCCCATTCCTATCTCTCTAAATCCTTTTGTTCGGACATCATCGAGAGGTCCTTGGAATGAGCGTAATAATATAAAGCCAAAGACAAAGATAAAGTAAACAAACAAGCTAATGTTCTTTAATACTACTAGCCAAAACTAAATTACAGTGATGCTTGATGTTGATGTCCATTGTAGAAAGGATGAACCCTAGGACATGATGATATTAGATGATTGATATGGGACTGATTGGATGATAGGCTATTGACACAAAGAGTTGATCAACTTGTTTACGTACTAACCTAGACTTGAGACTTTGATGTTTTGGTTTTCACTTTTGATCTGCTAGACTTGTTTCTGACTGTTTCACCAAAGGTTGGGAATGACTGATTTATTGTGAGTGACATTTATTATGGGTGAAAGCGACATTAGGTAGATGGATTTTTTCAAATATTTGGATGCTTTTTATTTTTTCTAAAATGTTGAGACTATTTTTGGTATTTTTCAAGATTTTACAAATATTTTGATTTTCAAAATTTCAAATGTTTTGTGGTTTTCTAATATTTTGATCAATAGACTAACCTAGAGACCTATCCTAGGGGCCTTGGGGGATGATCAATAGATTATCCTTGCCTATATTATACATGCAGATACCACGTAGTTTGACTGACATAGACTTGATTATTTGATGAGATATGAATAGATGGATTTGTCAGTTTTTTATGGACTCCTAGAGGACTAACCTAAATGTCTCGGGGGATGATCAAAGATCAACCTTGCCTATGTTCAAGGCTCAGAGACCCATAGTTTGACAAGAAAACTCTTTTTTGACTTTTTGATTGACTTTTGACCTATTTTTGGATTTTTTGAATGTTTTGAATGTTTTTGGGATTTTTTATATTGATTTTTTGAGTTTTTGAATTTTTTGATTTAGGGACTTCAAGAATATACATGAATCCTATGTGATGAAAACATGCCCCCATCGCAATGCAATAGACTAATCTGATAAAGGTAGGACAAACTGACCTTGAGAATGGGCCGAGTAGTACTAGGAGGGATCATGTCACAAACACATGAAAAAGCTATGATGGGGATGTCGAACAGATGGGTGATGGATGGAGATATGGAATGTGATGGATGATGGAAGCTTGATGGATGGATGATACAGAACAAGCCATGAAGATCCTAGTGGATGGAAAGTGCTTATTTACACAAGGCACTTGTTTGCCAGGTTTTCACCAAGGTACTTGCCCAAAGTGCCACCGAAGTGGTTTTCACTAGAGGACAATTTTTTTCTTTACTGTTTTTTATCCTTTTTTTTTAAATTTTTTTTGCTTTTTTTTGTTGTCACTTAAGATGCCTGTTTACCAAGTTTTCATTAGGGTGACCATTTTTTCAAGACATTTCCTATTTTATTTTTTATTTTTTGGTTCTATACCTTGCAAGCTTAGTCGTAAAACTTTTTGAGATGGGATTTGTTCATGGGCTCCTAAAGAGGTTCCCCTTCAGGTGTTGATAACTAATATGCCCCTAACTTGTAGTTCGCTATGATGATGAATGGTACCAACCAGTTGGGTTCAAATTTTCCTTTGCTATTTGGATTTGGGATATTCTTCTGATTATTCTTTAGTACAAGTTCTTCGACTTGAAAGGTCTTGCTTCTGATCTTTTTTTTATAGATCCTCTTGAGTTAGTTCTGATAGACTTGCAAATGATTTAATATTTCCATGCACTATTCATCCAACAACTCTAGCTCATTGAGTCTTGATACTTAGTACTCTTCATCCGTGATGAGTTTTTGTAGTGATATTCTCAGTGATGGAAGCTCAATCTCGATGGGAAATATGACTTCTAATTCATAGACCGGGGAGAATGGGGTGGCGTAGTGGGTGTGCAGATGCTGGTTTGATAGGCCCAGAGGGTGGGATTTAGTTATAGATTCCAGTCACGACCTACGTCATGACCTACGTCATTGACTATCTTTTTGAGGATTTTTAGAATGGTTTTATTGGTGGTTTATGCTTGGCCATTGCCTTGGGGATAGTATGGTGTGGAGAAGCGATGTTGGATTTTGAATTTGTTGCATAGGTCATGAACCTCTTGATTTTTGAATGGTGTCCCATTATCTAAGATAATGGCTTGTGGGACACTATAGCGGCATATGAGATAGTTCAAGATGAACTTTGATATCTACTTCCCAGTTATGTAGGTCATTGGTATGGCTTCCACCCACTTGGTGAAGTACTTAGTGGGAGTAATGATAAACTTGTGGCCACTAGATGAGGTGGGAGTGATTTTCCCTATGAGATTAAGCCCCCACTATGAAAAAGGCCATGGTGTGACAATTAGATGAAGCTCTTGAGTTGGAGCATGGATGAGGTCCCTATGTTGCTAACATTGTAAAAACCATCTGATGTAGTCATGCACTTTCCTTTCCATAGTAGGCCAATAATACCCCATCCTGAACAATTTCTTGGACAAGGTCATTCTGCTTGAGTGTGAACCAAAAAATTTGTTATATACCTTAGTTAAAGCAGTCAAGGCTTCTTCAACATTTAGGTAGCATAATAAGGTTCCCTCTATGCTCCTACAGTACAAGTTATTTCTTAGGATGAAAAACCTAGATGCTTTTTTGACAAAGGATTTCTTGAGGTTTGATGTTATGTTAGTTGGAAGGACTCCTAATCTTAAATATATATAAATGTCATGGTACCAAGGATCACTATGACTGGAATGATTTCACATATGTACAAATTCTGACTCTGGTACCTCAAATGCAGGAACGAGAATCTATTCTAGTAGAAATTCATGTTTGTGGACATTACAAGGGATATCCAATAAGGATCCAATCATTGCCATGGCGTTTTCTGCTCTGTTGTTTGCTCTGGGAATCTGCTCAAATGTGATTTCAATGAGGAATTCTTTGAGAGTCTTCGCCAATTTCTTGTATGGAGTTAGCTTATCATCCTTTGTTTGGTATTCATCATTCACTTGATTTATTATCAGTAGGGAGTCTCCATATACTTTGAGGGCCATGATGTTCCACTGCACTACTATTTTGAGACCTATTGTTAAAGCCTCGTATTCTACGATATTGTTAGTGCAAGGGAATGCCAATTTTTAGGATCTAGGTATATAGTCCCCCTATGGGGTGATGAAGAAGACACCAGCTCCTAATCCATGTTGCATTTAGGAACCATCAAAGTAGAATTTCTAGTGGTCGGCTATGCTAAGATTGAAGATGGATTCATTTGCAAATTCTGATAAGAGTGGATTCTTTGAATACATGGGTGCTTCTACAAGCTGATATATGATCACCTGGCTTTTGATTTCCTTCCGCTCTATGTATTCAATGTCGTATTCAAATAGAATCATGACCCACTTGGCTATCCTTCCTATGATCATTTCCTTTGATAGTACGTACTTTAGGGGGTCAATCTTGGTGATGAGTTTGTTTTTGTGTGCCAACATGTAGTGTCTGAATTTTTGTGAACCAAACACTACTGCTAGATAGGATTTTTTGATGAATGAGTAGTTTAACTCATGCCCAACCATTGTGCGGTTGATGTAATAGATGGCCCTCTCTGTCCCATTTTCATTGTGCTGAGCTAGGAGAGCTCCAAGGGCTATTATTATTGTTGATACATAGAGGATTAGTGGATTTTTTGGTATCAGTGGCATGAGGACCGGAGGTGTGAGCAAATATTCTTATTTTTTAAGGCTTCCTCGCACTTGTTATCCCACTTGTACACTACTCCCTTGTGAAGTAGGTGAGAATAAGGGATTTGTTTGTCTACCAGTTGTGCTATGAATCTATGGATGGATTTAAGCCTACCTTGGAGGCCTCTCAATTGTTTTAATGTTTTACATGCCTCCATCTTGAGAATTACTTTTACCTTGGTTGGATCTATTTCAATACCCATCATTGACACTATGTATCCCAATAGATTTCCTGATTGTACACCGAAGATGCACTTCTTTGGATTTAAGTGGACCTTGTATTCCTCTAGTCTGTCAAAAATAACACTCAAGGTTGCTATGTGATCTCTCCTCTTTCTTGATTTTGCTAGTATGTCATCAACATAATCTTCAACATTTTTGTGGATCATGTCATGAAAGATTAACATCATGGCTCTTTGGTAGGTGGCCCTAGCATTCTTTAGGCTGAATGGCATCATGTTCCAGCAGTAGGTCCCCCATGGACAAGTGAAAGTTGTTTTTTGCAGGTCTTCTTCGGCAATCATTATTTGGTTGTATCCAAATCAACCATCCATCAAAGAAAGCATGTCATCTCCCGCAATCAAGCCCACAATAATGTCAATGTTAGGCAATGGGAAATCATCTTTTAGACATGCTTTGTTTAGATCTCTAAATTTTTTGTAGATGTGGATGCCCTCATCAGGTTTTCAAACAGGAACCAGGTTTGATACCCACTTAGGATAGTCAATTAGTCTTATGAATCCTGCATCAATTAGCTTTATCAATTCCATTTTGACTAGCAAGGCTATTTGTGGATGCATCTTTCTGAGCTTTTGTTTGATAGTCTTTGCTTCAAGGTAGACTACTAGGTGATGAACCACAATCTCTGGATCAAGCCCAGGCATGTTCACATAGCTCCATAAAAAATTGACATTCCTTTCCCTCAGGAAAGCAACTAGGAGTTCATGTTCCTCCGTCATTAGTGATTCAACATAGAATGTGATGTGTGGGGTATCCTTTGTTCCCAAGTTGATTGGGTTACACTTTTCTGCTAGAACTACTAATTTTTCCTTGTGTAGAGCACTGAGGGGAAGATTGAATCTTTCATCCGCAGGAACCTCAGAGAGGTTTTCACCATTGGATACATCCTTTATTTTTACTGTTTTAGGATCAGAGAGTGCCACAGTGTGGTTTTCACTGAGGGATCTTGAGATTATTCTCAAATTTTCACTTTTGTGACTAAAGGACTCAATTGTCTCCCCATAGTAAGCCTGTGTGTCTAGAATGATTTCAAATCCATCTTTATGATCACCACATGGTATCGTGTCTCACAATCCCATGAATTCTGAGAATGCTTCATCATTTTCGAATGTGTCAAGAATCAATGGTCCTCATTGGTCATGATCGATGAGTTAGAGGTAGAGTAGTTTTATCTCATGTGATTGGTTCTCAAACTCATAGGATAGGGTGTTGATCATAAGGAGTGAGGAATTCTCAAGAAGTATAGGTAGGCCAATTATGGTATCTTCATTATCATCGCTACTACTATAGACATTAGTTATATAAAAAGTGAAATTGTCTATGACTCGGCCGACAGACACAAGTAAGTGTAGCTCAACTGGTGTTGGCTGACAGGGAGTCTTGACAACTTTAATTGGAGGACCTTTTCCACGTATGGTTATACTTGGAGGGGTACATCCAAGGCCAATATTTATCATTTCACATCTCAGGAATGATGGGTATTAGAAGCCCATTGTTGTTTTTCCCCAATTTCTGGTTTATATCATAGCCCATTGTGAGCATCATTTGCAAGCCTTTGCTACTGTCGTCCATAGGTAAATCGGTTTACGGTCTAGTGTCTTGATATAGGAGATGGGATAGGTCCTCCTCTATTAATTCTCAGGTTAGATCCCCCCAACTTCTGAAGTTGGGATATCCTTCAATGGATGTTTGGGATGTGGAGGCTTTATTTGATTGCGGTCATCCTCATGATCTAGGAGATTACGGTAACTCTCCTACAATGAAAGCATTTTTGGGAATTCTATAGTTTCCACAACCATTGTCCTAGATGATGAGTTTGATATTAGAGATGGTGGGGATGGCAGGAGTGATGGGTGTCTCTGTCACAGAAGTGGAAGCAAGAGTGGCTAGATCAATGTATGGAATTGATGGACCTTCACCATTTTTAGGCACTTGAGGTATTTTATAATATTTTTCCTCTAGGTTCTTCCAGTAAGAGAATGGTTCAAGATCCCCATGGATGGTGACCTCTTGGCCATCATAGGTGAATTTGATGCATTGATGGAATGTTCATGCTACAGCTTGCATTGCATGAATCCACAGACATCCCAGAAGAATGTTGTAAGGAAAGTCGAGGTCCAGGACTTGATAGGTAGTTTCGATGATTGCTGGCCCTACTTGAATACAGAGTTGAATCATGCCTTGAGGCACTCTTTCTTGATCATCATATGCCCTGATTGTTATTATTTTTCCTTTTTTGATGTAGTCTTCTAATATTTTCAAGATCTTTATGAGCTTGAGGGAACAAATGTTCAAGGTTGCACCTCCATCCACCAAGAATCGCTTGAATTTGTTTCTATGCACTAGGACCTCCAAATGGAGTGCACGATTGTGAGATGGTTGAGTGAGAAAATCTTGATTAGAGAATGTGAGAAGGTTTGGGGTAATGATTTTTCCAACCATAGCTTGGAATTGTTCCGCATCGAGATCCGCGGGGATGGTGGATGAAGCTAATGCTTCCTCAAGGATTTTCTTGTGGGTGGATGAAATATTTAGCAACTCCATGGTAGATATTTGTGCTAGGGTTCTTTTCAATTGATCAAGGAAATTGTAGCCACTAAGAATAGATCTTGAGTTGGAAGTGGGTGCTCTTTTTGGCTGAGATGACCCTATAATAGTAATTTTCCCACCTCTTGTGGTGACTCCACAATCAGCATGGGCTCCTTTCATGGTGATAGTGGTGCAATACTCATCCATGGATGTGACGACATGATCATACACATGATTTATGCTCTTGAAGGTGCATTTTCCTTTGTCATTATTATTGTTCCCTTTGTTATGGTTAGGCATCAGATTTGTGTATATCTTGAGGTTCTGATTCCCTGTTGGCTGCTCCACGTTTATGATTTTTTTATCAATGAGGTCTTGGATTAGGTTTTTCAACCTCATGCAACTGTTAGTAGTGTTCCCTTTGATTTTGTGAAAGTCATAGAGCTAGTTTTGGTTGTACCAAGGTGGTTTCACGTCTGGTTTTTTGTAATTCTTATAGGTGGGAGCCATGATGAGGTTTTTGTTTATTAATTTCTTCATGATGATCTCGACTGGTTCCCCAAGGGTAGTGTACTTCCACTTGGGGGAGTTCTTCTTTTGCTGGGGCGGTCCCCTTTGATCATTTATGTTGTTGATTTCTTGATTGTTCAACTATTGTATTGTTGCAATAGTTTGATGGTTGTTTTGATGGTGGTTTTGGGGTTGTTGTTGGGGTGTGGGTGTGTTTTGTCGAGGTGCATTGGTGACAACTTTGGCATCGACAATACCATCATTGGTAACATTTTTGTTTCTTTCCCATGTGTGTGGTTTGTCATTGTAACTAGTGGATGGGCGATTGCTTTCCTGTTCAGGATATGCAGGTGATCCTCCTTGTGAAATAAGGGCTCGTTCAATATTGAGCACCTTGGAGATCAATTGGTCATATCTAGTGATACCTTGCACTTTAAGATGGAATTCCAAGGCTTCGTCGAGATTCAAAATGATAGTTCAGACTTGTTCTTCTAGCATGACCTATTTGCTCCAATTGGCCTTGGATCACCATCATTGTAAGAAAGAAGCAGATGATTCATTCTTACCTTTTTTCAGAGCCGATAATTCTTCTAGGCTGACATCCATACCAATATTGAATGCGTAGTTTTTGATAAATGCGTCTACTATTTCTTGGAACTTTTTGATGCCTTGAGGAAGGTGAGAGAACCACTCCATGTCTCGGCCTACCAAACTTCTAGGAAACAACCACATCAGATAGGTATCATCATATGTGACTTCCATGCAATGAAATTGGAATTCCTTGATGTGATCTTTAGGGTTTCCTATCCCTCAGTATTTATCAAATTTGGGGATCTCAAATCCCTTTGGGAATGGTTTCGTTACAAGGCTCCTATCAAAAAGGTAAGGACACAAGTTGCTAGGTTTTTTATGGTTTTCCCTAATTGAAGATCAAGTACTTGTTGTGAGAGTAACTTGATTTGTGTTGCTACATTTTTTTTTGGATTAGGGGGTTGGGATGAAGGTGTTCTGTGATGGTTCATTTGTTGGCAGGATGGGTAGATTGGTTGGTGTTTTGATGGATGGTGTTTGCATATTCTATTGCACCAAGTATGCTTGTACTTGTTGTATCAAAAATTCTTGTTTTTGTTCCTATTGTTGAGCTTGCTACTATTTTTGCAACAAAAATGCTTATTGTTGGGCTGCTAGTTGGGTTGCTTCTTGCTACTCTTGGTATTGTTTTAGTGCTTGCTGATATGCTTGTTGCTCAGTTGCTTGTTGTTGTGGGAGATATTGTGCTTGTGCCTATGCTTTCTGAGCTTGGTATTGGGCTTGAGCTTGTGCTTGTACCTGAGCCTAAGCTTGTGTTTGTTGGGAAGCTTGTGTGATTTGTGTAGCTTGTGCAGCTTGTGCAGCCTGAGCAGCTTGTTGTTGTTGTTACCTTAAGGCTTGGGCTTGTGCAGCCTGTTGTGTTTGTTGTGCTTGGTGTGTGGCTTGAGCGGCTTGCACTGCTTGTGTTGCTTGAGTGGCTTGCATTACTTGAGTGTCTTGTGTTGCTTGAGCAACTTGCACTGCAGCTAATTTTGTTTGCACTTACTAAGTGGCTAGTTGTGCAGCTTGTCAGTTTTGGATTTGCTGAAGTTCCTTTCGATAAGTAGCATATTGAGTAGCTTGTCATGCAATTCTATATTGGATTGATGTATTTGGAATGGTTCATTTTGTGGTGATGAGAGGCACCATCATATTGATGACAGGGTTTTGAGTGGTGGATGGTATGATCGATATGCTTGGTCATTGCGAGACCATGTTTTGAGATTTTTGGGGGATGGTTGATGATGTGATGATTTCCTATTTGGTTTCCATCTATTGTTGCAATATTGATGGCAAGATTTTGGGATTCGTTATGATGCTTTGATTGATGCTTGGTGGGTTGATTTGATTTTTTTGATTGATGTTTGGTAGAGGGGGAAGACCTAAACCAAGAGGTGGTGTGGATATTGATGGAAATGGTGGAAGTGGTGGAAATGTGATTGGCATACTCCCTTGTGAGAATGATGAAGATGTAGTGTCAAAAAATCCCCCTGGTCCAAATAAATCACCTTCTCCTTGTGAGGTTATGGGGAGAGAAGTTTGAGGTGTTGCGCGAAATGATGATGATGATGATGGGTTATTAGGATCATGGAAGGTGAGGAGGACATATGGATGTGATGGGTTTAGGGGTGTGGTTTTCCCCAAGATGGTGTTTGCATCCAAATCTTCATTGTTCATGATGGGGTGTGTTTGTAGTGCATTGAGAAATGTGCTTCCTTTGTTAACAATAGGTTGAGTTGGATCAAGCAATGATGTAATTGGTGGGATGTTTTGAGTGACATTTTGAATTGGAGGTGTAGATGAAATGGGGGGTATGGATGAAATTGGAGGCATGACCCCAAAAGGTGGTTCCACAATGGTGCTCACATCAAAATCAGAAGGGAGTTTAGCCCCTTTTTTGCTAATTCAAGCATCTATATTGAGGGATTGAGTCTCATCATGATGTTGATAATTCTATGATTCTCAGGATTTTGGACCATTTCGACCATCTCATCTTGTGTCATTCCAAAGGGATTATTGGTAAGATCCTCCAGTTGAGCTTCCTCTTGAGGATTTTGTGATGATGAAGGAAAGTTAGTTAGAGGATTGCTTGATCCAATGAGATTCATTTCAAAATTTGTTTCAGTTAGGTCACTTGAAGTGGATGTTTCTTTGTTGGCTTCCATGTTCCTCTTGTGTTGAGATCTAGTTTGAACCATAAAATAAGGATCAATTTTCAAGAATGTGGGAGATGAATCTCTAATTCTTTGGATTGATCTATCTTCGGTACAAAAAATAAAATTTAGGATGTTTTAAGGATCAAAGGTGTGATAATGAAATGTGTGAAAGATGGATGATATGGATGATTGAACTCTTAGAATATCTTGAGGGGATGCTAGAATTTTGGGACTTTTTGGATTCCTAGATTTGTTTTGGATCTCTAATTTTGGATTGACCTTGATTTTCTTTGATTTTGGATAACCAAAAAATGGATCCCAAGATGTTGGATGTTATCTATGGGATAGATTTTGCTCATAAGATAATGAATTTGAGTAATTTTAGGGAGAAAGGTGCACCTACCCACACCCATTCAAACAATATGATAATTCAACTAAGCATATGGAGAAGGATGCATCTACATATACCTAGCTAAACAAGATGATTTGAAGATAATTTTAAGCAAATACATGAAGAAGGATTCATCTACATATACCTAGCCAAAACAAGATGATTTGATAATTTAATTAAGCATATACAGAAAGATACATCTACATATACTTAACTAAACAAGATGGTTTGATGTTTTGATTCAAGGATTTCAAGTATTTTGGTTTAATGATTTTGATTTTCCAAAAAAGTCTAGCATGAAGGATGATTTTAAGATTTTGAAGAGTTGATGAGATGATTTGGATTGATGTTTGAAATATGGGTGAAAGTTTTGATTTTGATCCCAGGTGTACCTAAAAGGACTCTTGTTTACAAGACCTTGGTTTTGAAGAAGACACTTTACTCTAGACAAGATATTCAAATTCTTGAAAAATATTTGGATTTTGTAGATAAAAGAACTCATACAAATTGGGATTGCTTCTTGAAGCTTTCCTATAAAAGTTGAAAAAAAATCTTTGTCTGAATTTGTAGAGTGTTGAGAGACACTTTTGATGTTCTTTTGGACTAAGAGCTTTTGATTTTGGTTTATGAATTTTGATCTTGTGTGAAATCATTTGAGACACATGTGTGGAATTCAATTGTTCTTAGCTTTGCTTATTGACTTATTTTTACCACAAACAATTATTGATTCGATTTTGGGACTAGATGTCCAAAGTCTTAACTTCTCATTCCACAAAGTACATTATGTGGAACTTTGAAATCAAGGAAAAAGTTACCTATTGTTGACTTTAGAAAGAAAATTGAGATATAAATCCAAGTGTTTAGAAACCTCTAAGGATAAAATCCTAAGGTTAAGCAATAACACACAAATCTTGTCAAAGATATTTGCTTCCTAAAGGGTTTAAAGTTTTGATGACAATGTTGAATGTTTATTTCCCAATGTTTATGAACAAGCAAAGTGTTTTGTAACCAAGAATAAGCACAACCCTATGGATTTGAAATACTATATTTTTTGAACCCCACTTGGACAAGTCCAACTACACTTATTTTGTGGGAATGGTTAGATGCTTGACCACTCTGGCTCCCCTCCATGGAACTCACTTAAACAGGGAAGCCAAGCATCAACACCCATGAAACTCCCATGGCATACTTTCCATTTCTACTAAAAACTATAAAAGTGCAGGGCTGCTTCAGAACGACCGTTCTTGCACCAACAAATAGATCAAGGATTTTGGCCTTTTCTACACAATGGTTTTAATTTGGAATTTCTAGTCGTAGGGATTGATCCATGTGGTGAGAGACCATTTTTTCCCTTCTTGTTAGAACCAACTGTGTGATATTGGCCTTTGTTCCAATATCCAGACCTATATACCGACTAGAAATACACTTGGATTTAGCATGTTACTGGTTGGGTCATTCCCTTGGGTGATTAATTTTTACCATAAGGCAAGCCCTCTAAGATAAACAAAAGTGAGAAAGTAATATCCATAACTCAATCAATCTTTGTTGCAACACAAAGAGCGAATATACGCAATATCCTCCACTCACACTCACAAGATGTTTTGTTCAATTTTAATCCCAAAATTAAATGTGGAGGCAATTACTTTACCCAACTTAAGATCACCAAAAGGCCTTTTGATTCTCAAAATCATCGTGAGGCGTGAGTGAAGTGCATACGTCCTTTTGATAGTATTACTTTGAGTAAGCAATTCCAAGACAAAGAAGCACTTGTTCATTTTAAACCCACAAAGCAATAATGACTACTTTTTAAGAACCAAAGGAAATGTGAAGATTTCCTTGTTCAATTGTTAAGCCTCAAATAAAATATAGTGATTTTTTCCTAAAGTTCTTTTTTTTAAGCCCTTTGTAGCAAAAATTGAAATGTTCTTTCTAGAGCCCAAAAGAAATTTAGTAGGCCCTAAGCACATGCAAGATAACAAATTTGTAAGAGAAATTTTGAATTCTCTAAGAGTGTTAAAAAAGCACTTGGTTTTATGAGATAGTGATGTCATCATGCCTCTTTCAATCTTGTCTCTCTCCTTCACTTTGATTTGGCTAACCTACAAGAAAACTAGTTAGACATGCAAAACAGAAGTTAGGAAAGCAAGTAATAACCTATATGATCAGAATTGAAAAAGGTGCATGCCATAAAAAAATTGAATTTCACTTTTTACTTTACTCCAACGGTGCTATATAGCATCGCTTGTCAGTCAGCATCATTCTGGAGCAAGGACAGAGATTGTGATCGAGTCTCTATTTGGCCCAATGGTGTTGTTTGGAATTTGAAAATTTCAACGGTTGAAAATAGAACCAGCGATGCAGTTTAAATTTTGAATTCTGAGTGGGAACACTAGAGTGTCGTTGTTTGAAGTTTGAAGCGGTTTTGTATGGCGACACTAGAACTCTAGTAGTTTTTTATTGCGATGTTGGTCTGCTAGCGGTGGAGTTCCCTGTAGACACAAAAATAGAGAAAAAAAAGCATGAAATTTGATGAAAAAAATATGATTTAAACTTTTGGTTTTCCCTCCTAGCACCAAATGTACGAAACAAGATTCCCCATGAGATCCATTTAAATTGCAAAGAACAAGAAATGAAATGAAGAACATAAACAATTATAAACAAAAGCTATCAAATCCTATTCAAATGCAAAGCAAACTTTTGATCGCATGGGGGGCTTGGTGCCAATTTGATGTGAAAAATTTCCCCTTTCCCAACTCCTATGATGCAAGATTGATTAGTGATGAAGAGTGATCCACTTTGTTGAAGATTCAAGTGTGCTCCATGATGAAAAACTTGCATAACCTATCTAGAATTTGATAAAATGGATGAAAATGCTAATGCTTGAAGATGAAATTGAGTATAATAAGTTTGCTCAAATTGTGGATGCTTGTGGATGATCAAAATGAGGAAAGAAACCTCTTATTTATAGAAATACAAGATGGATAAATGAAAAATGGGATGAAAGTGGGATCATTCAACACCCAATAGGCAAGTGCTACTTTTCAAGAGATGAATAGATGAAGGATGTGCACATTTTGATAAATGTGTGCATAAATGCATTTATTTGAAATTTGAAACTAGTGAAATGACAAGGCGGATGAAGAGTCAAATGCAGTAATTTAGACACTTGGCTCAATGCAAAAGGACTTATAAGATGAAATAAATGTCTTGTTGGAAGGAAAAAGTCCACTTGGAGGGATTTTCAAATTGAAGAAATATTCCCCTATTATGCCATGTTGAGAGAAAATAGGGATTTAATAAATGAATTAAATGTATTTTCATGTGCAAGTGGAAAAAGCTAGAGGATGGGACATGAATTAGGATTAAATTAATCAAGGGTTAATTAATTTAATGAGGAATTAGATGATGTGACTATTTGATTTAGATTTATGGGTCGATTTATATCAAAAGATCAAAAGAATATGATATAAATATTAATTAAATAATGATTTTTTATTTATTTAACTAAAGGAGATGGATGTTAGATTAAATCAAATAAGGTTTTAATTTATTTAATTTAATAGGGGGACTTTAGAGATTTAGTTAAATAAAGATAACTAGATTAGATTGATTGATTTAATTAACAAAAGAGAATGACTTAATCAAATAAATGATTTATTTAATTAAGGGAAGGAAAATTGAAGAATTTAATTAATAAGGTTATTCGATTAAAAGCTTAGACCAAGAGATGATTTAGGATGAAATGGTGTTAGTAATCGAGATCAGATGTGTAACGTCAATTAGTATATTTTACATCTCTACAATGTTA